>NQII01000389.1:102041-128734 GCA_002778355.1 Clitarchus hookeri | reverse complement strand
CATCAACTCCCATCTTCCAGCCCCACCCCCCTCCAACAACCACTCCAGAGCGATGGCGGGGGACCATATCTCGCTTCAGCCGATATACCCGCGCGCGTCGCCCCTCTAGACTTCCCTCGGACATATGGCGCCCGCCTCCCTCCCTTCTCGCATTTTTATAAGTCGCCGCTCCGAGAGACATGCTATACGACGCGGTACGTTTTACCCCCCTCCCCCCTTACGTCTCCTACATCCCAATTGCCCTGCCAGCCAACGCTCAATTGATGCGGATCTATACATACACATATATATATTTTTTTTTTGCAGATGTAGTTGGGTGGAAGAGCGTCACTTACGTCAAGGTTACTTCTATACAGGTTGGGAAGATCAATGTTAAAAAAATGTGGTAAGAAAACGTTTTCGCCGCTAGGTAAGCGCTAGTGTCGGTAATGTACAAAATTTCTTTATTTGATACTTAAAATGAAAAAAAAAAAAAAAATTTAATAAACATAAATACAATATAAAACAACTTGGTGACAGAGTAAAATCTTTCCCATTCATAATCACTTAGCATAAGATTTTAACTCGAAGTTACGTTTTGGAACACTGCGCGTAGCGGCGGAAAGTTTCCCTATGCCAAACTCTCCCGAAAAAAATCGTTTCGGTTCCTGACCTGAGTAGAACGAACCTGTAGCATGCCAACAAACACCACCATCGAATCACAGGCTGTTCACGGTTAGTTGAATCAACCTGTGAAAAATATCACTGTCGCCACCTGCGTTTATTTTGACTGGCAAACTGGCTGGCATCCACCCAGTGAATTTGTCAACGTCGTAGGGAAGTAGTTCCACGTCTTCAAGTTGAATTAAAAGTGCCAGATGTACATTTGTGGAAACTGAAATGGTTTATTTTGCTTTCTGTCGTTTCAACGCGTGTTTCTCAAGAATCAGTAAATTTGTAGAATATTAATTTTTCCAGTAACTTAACTTGTCCAACGCGTGACTAAGCTGATCAACTCACAATGACGTTTGTTTCACTTATGGTGGAAGAATACGCAATGTGCGTATACAAGTAGATCTCAAGCAGGGCCTTCAAAAGTGCTCAGTTTACAGTAAACAGCTTATTTAACAGTTTAACCCTTGACAACACCGTGGTATTCACATTGTAGATACTTTGAACAGAAAATTTATTTAATTTCAATTCGTCTGTTGCGGTCTTTAATGCAATTTTTCCTGATGTTTAAAGGTTTTTGTGATTTTTCGCGGTGACGAGGTAATTTGGACATTCTGGTTACAAACACACACGAGAAAATTACAAACAACGAGTAAATAAATTCGTATTTTTATTTAACAATAACTTGTATAAAGTTTGCATATTAAGGAGAAATGTTTGCGATTAACTTGTGGTAAATAAAGCGGTTGATGTTGTAACGCCTCAAATAACTGCTACTTATTCCTGTCACAGTTATCTCAGTTTATTTTTCCAATGTGTATTTTAACGCAATATTTATTTGTTTTGTTTATTATTTATTTGTGGCAGATACGTTTTATTTACTACATCTCTAATTCATATTATTAACTACAAGTTGATTTAACAGCAGATAACGTATTTATATGTAATTATTTTTGCAAATCTTTCTGTTTTAAGCCATAAAGTTAATTTTATTTGGTCCGCTTTGCAAAGAGGAATTTGTTGATTGGTTGCTATGGCAACGCAAGACATATGTGTAAAATGTGATGTAGCCTTCTCGTGATTGGCGCGATGTTTAAAGGCGTCGTTTAAGTATGCTGTTTTTAAGGCTTTTAGCCATCTTGGTTTTTTTTCCGTCAGGCAGGCGATGACCTAGTGGGTCGCCAGCCTGAATGATATTTTTTAAATTTGCTTTTAAATTTGCCGTACAGAAATGCAGACTGCCGATAGGGCGAAGACGCACGGCATTTGAAGAAGAATATTTTAAGTGAGCGCGCTCTACCTACGCGGATAATTTTTAAAGCCAAGTTTCAGCTACCGCAATTGAAATAATTAACTGCTGTAAAAAAACAACGTCACATCGAAAGCGAACTTCGTCGAGCTCCGCTTTAAATGTTTTTATCGGCGGATGTTACTGGTTCCGATTTCATCCGCTTCTCTATGTCATCTACTTTGCTGACAAATCACGCGGCTCGCGAGGCACGCTCTCGGAATGCATCGCTCGAGTTACCATGGCCGAATTTTACGGTTTCTGATCACTGCCATTAGAAACTGTATAAATAAAACGGGACGAACGATAATTAAGTCCGGCCCAACGCATGCAATAAATCTATACCTGAAATATATCCATCAAATTATCCATTTAATGAACATGAGGTATTCACCGCTGCAGGGCGACAACACAGTACACTTAGTAAGAATTTATGTTAATCTGTTGCAACTACCGCAAAATCTTAAAAGAAAAATGCTCCCACGCACTCTCTTTCTATATATTACACATGTAATATATACTTTCTTTCTAAGAGTATTTGCTGTATTTTCGTTTAACTTATCAATATTAAAATTTATTTTTATTAATTTCTATAAATTGTAACTGTTTTAATTATTTTTTGCTTTTTAAAAAAGAGTATGGTGTTAAGGGCACTTATTTGTATAATTGTGTTTTTAGATGACGGTCTTTACAAATCCATTATCACAGCTTCGAAACTTGATACTAACAACCTCTGATGGAAATGATAAAGGTGGGACATATTTTTCTTGAAACTCTAGTCACCTCTGCCACTACTTGATTGGTATTATTTAGAACAAGACAATACTAAAAAGATGTTTCCGACAAGCTTGTTATTAACTCATTAGTCATCAGAACAAGTACTTTAATACTAGTATTATTAATAATGTTTTTTTACAATGGTCATTACTATTTTATCTTTTTTACACGATGACAACCTATTTTTTTTACCGAAAGAGTTAGTAGCCTAATTAGGAACAGTCACTTTTACAACATTCTCTAACCCAGTGGAAAACACAAATAGTGTTTTTTGGATGACGTAAATTCAATGCAATTGTAACATTTTATTAGCATTTCCTAAGATGTAAAATTCAATATTCTTTGGCAACATTGTTTTTTTTTAATCTCACTGGCAAAAAGTCTCAGAAACGTGTCGTTTTGGTAATGTTATTCATTTAGATGGTAAAATCAATTTCACAACGAATACTTCTAACAGTGCCGAACGTAGTAAAATCGTGTCAAAAACCGTATTATCTCGTAGAAATACATTCGAATCATTCTGTACGGGAAAATATTTGCTTTTTTTTTACAATGTTATCTTGTTTTGCTACTGATCCGCACGTAAATGATTCATTTCACCGAGTTTCTTAAATACCGCTATCGAGAAACTTTGCCATGAGAATTATTCAGTATTATTTGGTTTATTGCGTCCAGTTCATAATTTTTGAACATATAAGTATAAAGATATTGCACAAGTCTGAGTTTACAAAACACATTTAAGTGATTACATAAACCAATAACAAAAATGAAGGCAAATTCTCCTGATCTACTGAGGCCCATCCTTGTAGATTAGATGACGTGAACCTTTTCTGCAATCCCCACATATAAAAGAAAAATATAAAACAAAGAAGATACGCACTGTAAATGAAACATACCTTTAAAACTAAGTTTTGTCGACAGAATAAACTAGGCCTTCACGAAAAGACATAATTCCATGTATTAAAAATACAAGTCTTGCAAGTGCCTCTGAAATTTTTTAAAAGGTCTCGTGTAACAGAGTTAAGTTTGCAAACTACAGGTGTAAAACTTATTTACCCCTCGTGTTATGCTTATGAACTCGTTCATTTTTTTTATGTTACGATTTTTAGAAACACGAATAGTGAGTAAATGTGTTTACATGCTAGAGACATTATTGTAGAACATTTGCAGGAGATTAGGACGAAAAACTTATTGGGTGAACGGTTTCCTGTACAGCATCTAGCAATAAATCAATGACCTCTCAAACCAGACTTACACTCGAAAAGAGGGAACGATTTGACATGTGACGCCTTTTTGGAATAGAAGCCTCGCTGACCCCCTTCGCGAGCGCCTCCCAGTTGACACGTGTCACGAGGCAGGTGGCCAGCCAGAACGGATCGCAGTTACACGTGTCTTGCTGCGTGTCCTGCCGCGTAGGCCTCCCTGCCACCTTCCCACCCCCCTACGCCCCTAGCAAGCCAATGAGATTTGCTAAGCGCCGAGGTATCACGAGATAGAGAAATTGAGTTCGCCTAAATTCAGAAAACACTCACCGTGGAAAAATAGCTGACAGAGTAAGCTAGGGGCAAGGTGCCACCTTCCCCCCACAACCTTCAGGAACCAGGGCACGTGTTTTGAAAGACATTGTTCTGCTTTCTACCACCTCACTCCCTCCCTCAACAAGGTGACACATGCCGACAATTAAGGGAGGAAGCTAGCGAGCATATAAGCCCCCTGTGGGGAAGGTGGAGATTTCAGAAAGTTCTTTATCGCTGCGCAGAGAGTCAGTTCTTCATTGCCGAGCCGAGAGGTTAGTTCGAGGGAGCAGTCATGCAGAGAGCGTATAACTGGCCCCGTCCATCAGTCGGACAGCCATTTTCACCATGCCGAGAGAAGAGTTACGTCGGGAGATCGCGAAGAGAACGTCCGAACGAGCCCAGAACCGCAGTCCAGGGGATCAGTCAGTTCTTTATCGCTCACAGAGAGTCAGTTCTTCATTACCGAGCCGAGAGGTTAGTTCGAGGGAGCAGTCATGCAGAGAGCATTTTCCCGGGGGGATCGGACCCCTGGCAACGTCAGTACGTCAGTAGAGCAGTCCCGAGGAGACAACACCAAATGCACCACTTTTTCCAAGGCCCACCACTTCGCTGGAGCTCACCCCCTGCTGACAGCATACAACAGCAGTAGTTAAGTATGAAATCGCGGCCCAGAGAAGCAGCACTCCACCACGAAGTCGCCCCAGTTAATACGAGTAGCAAAATTAGAGTACCACACCTCGGAAGTGTTGCTGTATGTTGTTTTTGTTCAAACTCGAGACAATATAATTATCCAGTTCAGTGAAACGTCAAAAGACTACCTTATTGATAAACCTCTTAACTTTCTAGGCACCTTATAGTATATGCTTGAAGGAATAACTACGACACTATAAGTCACCCTGTATTCTCCACAGGTGGCGTAAAGCGCAAGTTACATTGGCTTCCCCAACCAAATAGCGTAAAGTTAAATTTTCACTACCAACGTGGGGCTTAGATAAGCCTGCGTCATGTTATTTGGAGCTCAACTGTGGGGCAGAATAGCGTCAGATTAAAGCCTAATATAAAATTAGCGTTGTTCGTGGTCATGTCCGAAAACACCCAAATGCTGACCGATGTTCGTGGCATAAAGACGTCATGGGGCCACTTCCTATTGTTTGTATGTCCTCGTTTAAGCCTAGCCCACAATAGTTTGTCCGCTGTACAAATGTCCCCGGACGCACCTCATCCACGGATGCATGTCCCAACGTGCGTAGCCTATCTACAGTTACGACATCCGAAGCTAAGCTTCCTGACATCAGATGGCAGTACATACGGCGCTGTTCAAAACTAAGCTTTCGGATACTGACATTAAAGTTCACTAAATTCGGTGCGCCAATATATCGCATGAGATTAGTGGACGCGAGTATGTTTGAGCCCGCTATGGAGCATCAGTAATCGTAGTGCCATTTGAATAACCTGGAAACGAGTGCCATTTAATTAACCTGGAAACGGGTGTCCGAGAGAGACACACTAATTGGAGGCACCCTTTNACGAGTGTCATTTAATTAACCTGGAAACGGGTGTCCGAGAGAGACACACTAATTGGAGGCACCCTTTAACCCAGGAAACTGATGCTAGGTAGCATCAGCAGCCGTAGTGCCATTTTATTAATCTTTAAATGGGTATTGGAGAAAGGGATACCAATTTCGGGCACCCTTTTAACATGGGAAATGGTTCTCCTCGGTTCGAGACCCGTAGAGGGTAATTAACACGTAATTATGGGTAATTATAATAAGGAGTAATTAAAGCGTAATGAGCAATTGCATAATGAACAAATACAGGTACCGAGAGTAAGTACATGCACCGAGAGTAAGTACATGCACCGAGAGTAAGTACAAGTACAAAGACTAAGTACACGTACCGAGAGAGTAATAACACACTAAGTACACACGTTTACCCATCGGCTGCCGAAACACAACTGACTAGGGTGCTGAGGGGAGGTGAGGTGCTCCTTCGTTCGACACCTGTAGAGGGTAATTATTGGTTCGTGTCAGCGTTTTTTTGAGGTTTTATCTATATAAATTTAGTTTTCGTGGCTGCGAGATTGACGAGTATGCCTTAGTACGCCTAGCGTTTTAAGTGTTTCAATCTACACTCCTCGACATCAATACGGCGTTATTTACTGTTACTGTTTGAGGTCGATAAAATGCAAACAAAACAAACAACTTGGGACACGTCCACGTGCGTCCGCGGACGGTAGTTGAAGTTGGGAAATTATTTTGGAACACGAGTCTTGGGGACATTAGGACCACGAGGTGTGACGGCAGAGGATCACGTGCACCAATCAGCGTATAGGCCTACTGGGTTTTATTCACCTATGGGAACTTTGTCCGCTAACATGGCCGAAACTCTCTCGCACGGTAGTGAAGAATGAAGAGTAAATTGTTCTTTNCCCACGGTAGTGAAGAATGAAGAGTAAATTGTTCTTTATTAATGTTCGAGTGCATAAAAAAAATAAAATACACTATGAAACTCTGAAAAATATACCGAAAGAAACTAGACAAAGAATGAATACTATAAACCAACATCATGCAGTAAAATTATTGCCAAGTTATTTTACTTACGAAAATGTAAAAATAGATTACTTGAAAAGATCAAATACCGAAACTGTATTCTACAATGAAAACTCATTAAATATATGTTACAATCCATAAATATAATTANACCAATCAGCGTATAGGCCTACTGGGTTTTATTCACCTATGGGAACTTTGTCCGCTAACATGGCCGAAACTCTCTCGCACGGTAGTGAAGAATGAAGAGTAAATTGTTCTTTATTAATGTTCGAGTGCATAAAAAAAATAAAATACACTATGAAACTCTGAAAAATATACCGAAATAAACTAGACAAAGAATGAATACTATAAACCAACATCATGCAGTAAAATTATTGGCAAGTTATTTTACTTACGAAAATGAAAAAAATAGATTACTTAAAAAGATCAAATACCGAAACTGTATTCTACAATGAAAACTCATTAAATATATGTTACAATCCATAAATATAATTAAATTCAGTATAACATTTTTTTAGTATCTTAAAAGATGCATATGTGTAAACTGAAGTAGAAGTTACTNAAATTCAGTATAACATTTTTTTAGTATCTTAAAAGATGCATATGTGTAAACTGAAGTAGAAGTTACTAAAATAATATATATTTTGGGTATATTACGCTCCGCTGCAAGTTCTGGAAACTCTGCTTCTGGTATGTCAATATTAACCCCTGTCACACTGTCAAATTTTTCCGTCTTTGACGAAGGTTATTCAAACCAGTTTATTTCAACCTGTCAATACTCGTCATCGAAACGTCATAAACGCCGCCATGTTTGTCTGAGAAAGTTGGGTGGCTTCAGTTTTCATAAAACTTTTGAAGGTTGNCGAAACGTCATAAACGCCGCCATGTTTGTCTGAGAAAGTTGGGTGGCTTCAGTTTTCATAAAACTTTTGAAGGTTGGACCGGTTATAAAATTTCTTTGATGTTTGACGGTCTCAGCCAATCATAATTGAGCATGACAAAAATTGACGCCAAGAAACTTTAAAATTACGAACAATTGATGGAAACGAAGTAGGTTATGAAGATAATTAATTTATTTAAAATCTGTCTGGGCATGAATGCTATTTTAAGTGAAGATTGCACATAATATTACGAACTCAGAGGCATAGAATTTCATTGTGTAGGAAACATCTCTGATAAATAAAATTTGAATTTACTTAAGAAGCTAAAATAAATCGCAAGATTCCTTACATTTCTTCGTGTAATGGAATGCGTGTAAATACGGAAGCTACATCTCACTATGAAAATAATTTTTTTTATAAATATTTCAAATTATATTCTAGCAGTAAAAAAAATTTGATGGTGTGACATATTTTCAAACACATGCATGATTATTCAGGAAAATTTGTTGGAAAGAAAAATTTGTTGGCCGTATTTTGTCATCAAATTTTATTGTCAAATATAGCAGAAGACGCACAACCTCGTCCTGTTTGGGTAGATCTTGTACAGCTACGCCCTCGACACGCACTCACACTGCAAACTGAAGAGTTCACTGCAAAAAGGGAGAATGTCAGATTCTATTAATTTTCGCTAGGATCAATTTTAAACTCTGAACTTTATTACGGTATATTAGGATATGTAATAGGTATTGTACAAACTGAATACAGTTTACACACATTATGGGAAACGGAGGCTTTTTATGCGCAATCCTAATTAACCAGAATTATTAATCAACAATGCAAACGTTAAGTGACAAAACGGAGGAATGTCAGAAAAAAAACAAGTGGTGACTGTCACAGCAAAACGTTTCTGCGTTTGCAAAAACCGATTCTTTAAAAACTTATTGCCAAAAATTTTCTCGTAACTCTACCTGCAGCTGTCATATTGAATATTTACAAGACAGTATTGTAGAAATCGTTCAAAATTGTTTATGTTGCTCAATGTTTATAATAAACTTCAAGTCTACTACATGTGTTTGTTAAAACTCCGCTTTGGTTTTACATATCCCNGTTGCTCAATGTTTATAATAAACTTCAAGTCTACTACATGTGTTTGTTAAAACTCCGCTTTGGTTTTACATATCCCGCACTACGGTTTTGTGAAATTTATTGTAATATATTTGTAGTGTTACAAACATATCTATAGAAACTAGTTTCTAAAAAGTCATTTGTACAAATACAAAAATTATTATTACAGTACATGTTAGATCATATTTTTGAACCGTTATTAGGGGAATGTTCGGCGTAGTATTATCTTCAATCTGCTCCAAAACTGCTTGAGATATTGCAAGTATTTGTATTTGTTCCATACAGTGGGCAATACATGTTAAACAAAGAGAAAGCGATGAATCCCCGCACTACTAACGACCATAACCAACACCATATAGAGTTATCAACCACTGGGAAGGAAATTGCGGGTTGTTGGCGTCAAAATTACGTTGCGTTTACGTTTACCCTTCCATGATCCCATTTTTGCGTACTTTAAGGTGAAAATGTTCTTGCTATTTCCACAAAAATTTTGCACTTGGGACAAAAAACCCGTTTCTTACTTTAGTAGGATTATGTTGGCTACTTAACATTGTCAACAAATTATGACAGTCAACTTCGCAATCGGACGATCTTACTTAACCTAGGCATTTGATGTAATAGTGGGGCAAATATGAACACTTGACATTTCCCTTTATTGTATCGTATACATTGATATTCCCCTTTACTTTATTTACACCAAATCTTCCAAGCAATATAAATACGATATTGTCATATTTTTTGTAGTGCTTTATAGGGTTTCGTTTTCTTTCTGTTATGTATTATACTGACCATTTAAGGGTTCCGCCTGACTGCGTCATTTTTCTCCTTTTTTTTTTCTTCTTTTGGCAAAGAAGGCCGTGAGATCTGAAGGACTACACTGGAACGCGCTACAATTGCGACANTTATTTACACCAAATTTTCCAAGCAATATAAATACGATATTGTCATATTTTTTGTAGTGCTTTATAGGGTTTCGTTCTCTTTCTGTTATGTATTATACTGACCATTTAAGGGTTCCGCCTGACTGCGTCATTTTTCGCCTTTTTTTTTTCTTCTTTTGGCAAAGAAGGCCGTGAGATCTGAAGGACTACACTGGAACGCGCTACAATTGCGACATCGCCGCTATGCGCAGGGCTCTGAATTGGCATGCAGTGTTAGCGTAGTGCTGCGTGTACCCATAGGACTTTCCCTATCATCTTATTGCGTGGAAAGTCTGTAGCAAAGTTCAAAAGAGGCTCCTATCGTAGTTTGATTCGTGTCCTGCCAGTATGTTTTCCGATACGTGAGTCTGAACGAAGACATTTTAAACTATATTGGAGGGCTCCAAATAATTTTTACAGCATGCATGGCAACTTTAAGGGGGTAGTATCCACTCCATATTCGAATTTTCTTACAAATCTTCGTAATGAAAATGTATGACCAAAAATAAAAAATCAAAGCTAGACATGACGTAGAGGACTACTTAACGAATTTTTGGAAATTTTTAGGGTTTCAATTATACCTGTATTTTCCCATGTGGGATTGAAATGATTAAATAATTAGGTAATGTTTGATTACGGTTATAGATCTGAAACTAATTATGTAAGAAAAAATAAGTGGGACTTCGAAATAACTGTTAAAATGTTCCCTATGCCTTGACTAGCTTGGTTTTTTAATATTAACTGCGAAAATTAAGTTATGGAGTAAAATACGTAAATTCAAGATGGCAAGGGTACTTCCCCCGTAAAGTAACTTTCCTTCCTCGTCTGGGTATAATAACTATTCGTATCTTCTGGAGAAACGTTTAATAGTTTCGTAAACAAAAAAACTGGGATTTCAAGCGCTCTGCGACGCAGTTCAAGCACCAGGCGGGCGGAACCCTCAACTCATTTCACAAATCACTGTCATACCCTCATTTTGAAGAGGACTCTTCGAAAGTAGACAGGCCATCACGCGGATGCGCATTGAGGGTGGAAAGGATTTAAATACGTAAAGTCTAGTGGTGAATGATTTTCCACGCTCTTTTCCCTCAACGCGGGGATAGCAGGAACTGAGCGTCATTTCTCACCGCGCGTGTTCGGAGAGCGTTCAGGCTCGGCAGATAACGCCCACCGCTGAAGACGGGAGCTGCCATGTCCCGTTGTTCGCCCGAGCGTGAAATATCGGACAGGAAGGAAGCGAGTAAAGCGCCCCCATCCCCCCACCACCTATTTTTTGCGAGAGAGGGTGGTACGCTGCGCGGAATAGGGGGAGAAGGGGGAGGGGGGTATTGGAATACCCGATACACGGGACCGAAAGGGCTGTTTTTATTCTCCCCGCTTTCCTTTAATGCCCGGGCGAGGAGAAATGCAGATGCGTTACGCCCCTGAGACTCTCGGTAGTTACCAGACCCCCCACCCCTCCCGGACCCCCTTCATCCAATTTGTGTCTTAATACATAAACATGTTATTAGCTTCCTCCCTCGGGGGTGAGGTTGCGACGGAATTTGGAGGGCTGTGGAGCGAGCGAGACCAACAAACTACGGAGGAGGGAATTCATATAATATTCAGATTTTACTGCTTGTCCCGGGAGGGTGGGGATCACCCCACCCCCCCTCTTGCACACGAAAGAGGGAAGATATTTTTTTAAAATTACCCTGTTTCCTTTCTCGAAGAATGTGTCTCGGTCGCGTTCCTACTAAATTAAGTATTTGGTGTTTCGCTGGTGAATTACTTCTCCTACGTTACGTGCCTCGTTCGGCTTAGTGTCGAGAAGTTCCCTACGACACGACGAAGAAATTGTTTGTCTTCTCCAAACGCCTTTCCGTTTGTTCCACCTGCGAGTTTCAAGAAATATTACCCACTTGTCAACACTATATAAATGTGTATGTAATACGTCAACTTTAAAGCTTTCACTATAGCCATTGGTTTATCAATAGACGCTTTTATTATATTCATTGTTTCACAATTTAACATAGCTCTTCAAAGTCAAGTCGCTGGCTAGTTTGTTTTCTCTAAGTCATTCTATTTACTTAATATGCTGCGTAATATGTTTTTTCTGCACCGTTATTGTTGACTTTCCCAACAGAAAGATTTCCAGAATAGTTTGTTTCACAAGCAGTAATAACAAATTATATTTTTTTTCTTAAAATGTATGTGCTTATAGTTATTCCTTTTGTATACCTAGTACCACAGAGAACTGTACGCATGTAGGCACGGGATAGAAAAAGCTATAAACAATGAAGCATCGCTTTAGCAAAATATCTGCTCACAAGTAAATAAAACACTTTTTTTCTGCCCGGTTCAAATGTATAAGAATTTAAACAAATTTATGTCTTGGAATAAAGTGGTACAAATTTTTATTTTTCTTGATAAATGTTGTAACAATATAGGCTTTTACGATAGAATGATATTTTAATGTAAGATTTGAAATAGTTATCAAGCTTCATAATAAGTTCATAACGTTCAGAAAGAATGATTTTGCTGATTATTTTTCTTTTGTACATAATGCATTCCAAATAAAGTGTTTCAATTTGCATAATTTTCGTCACGTTAACGTATTTGTTACATAAAAATAGCATTTGTTGCATAAAACTTAAGTAATCCGACGTTTGCATTACAGAAATTACTATCACGATATATTAACTGTGCTTCGAAGAAAGGAATAATAATNTAAGTAATCCGACGTTTGCATTACAGAAATTACTATCACGATATATTAACTGTGCTTCGAAGAAAGGAATAATAATCCGGGAACTAAAGTCTTAAATGTCTGGTCTTTCAAACGAAGAAAGCTTGTTGGCATTCATTTTTTTACACACTGAGAGAGTCTTAGTACTTATTCACGGAAACTAATTTTCTCCATGGATTGTGTGAACGTATGCTTCGAGTCAAGAAGGAGGGAGAACGGAATATAATTCTAGTAAATTGCATTTTTATGCGGGGACGTGAAGGCGCACACACACACACTCATGCAAGAACTATAGCCGAATGCGCCTAGAATAGTAATTGAAAAATTTCATCGGAAAACAAGCCTTTTTTTTTTTCTCCTTGGTGCCTGCAGCGTTTGGGGTTCGAAGTAGCTGTATACCGAATTCGAGTCAGGGAGAAGCAGTATGGATTTTCGCGTCGATAGTTGGATGAGTTCTGGAAGTTTGACTCAAGCACGAAAAAAAAAAATAAGGGGGTGTTTGTTTTTCACATCGAAATGCTGTGTGCAGAAAGAATTAAGACGAGCATGCCCACTGACTGCAGCAGAAACTATAGCACTATTGAATTACAAAAAAAAAGCTGCAGAGAAGACGCGAAGAGATTTCAATACATTTTCTCTGCGTATTTTCGACGCTGGTTTTCTGTTTAGAACAAATCAATTTCTGTGATTGCCAGTGCACGCTCGTGACACCGTCGTGCGGGAATTACAAACATCAGAAAGCATCGATCCACGCATTTATAGCAAAGACGAAATATGAGGTAGAACGCCATGGCAAGCGCGCAGTAGCTATTTTTAGGCAAAGTGCCTTTTTTTTGCCACGAAAACGATTAAAAAAACCACGTGGCTTTGAGTAATCCCGGTGCAATGTTTTTAAATGTTAATACCCTTCCTCTGACGCAAGTACGTTTGATAACTAGACCTTAACAACCTTCCGCGTCACTCTACGGACACGCAATACTGACATTTCTGCGAGAAATCCACGATTAAACGTTGGGAAATATCCAGTAACTTACGGAGGAGAATGCAGAGCTATCTCTCGTCAAGCGAGCTAACTACCTTCAGAAATGCGCAGAGGACATCTGCATTTATTTTTTTAGTACGCTCTTCATTGAATGGTATCGCTTGATCGCTAATTCACCTATGACTTTCTCCTGGGTCATTTAGTAGGTGGATCTCACACCATCACTGACAGGACATCTCTCGGCGGATGCAATGCATCAGCCACCGAGGAATCTCATATAAGGGATGGAGAATAACTGCCATGTTAATGGCAAGGAAGGAACCAAAAATGCAACACATTGTCCATAAAGAAGTATGGTTTTCAAAGTCCTGTATTATTGAGGGCCGACAGGAATGTAACCAAATATTTGATAGCCAAACATTTGGTGGTTTGCCTGTTCATAATGGTGAAATTAGGAAATAGTCTTTCTTGGCGCTTTCTCGCGTAACTCGTTTCACAACATAGTGGGAATTAAATTGTATAACTAACTGTACATTACGGTAAATTTGCTTGATCCAGCAGTAGTCTTGTTTTTTTTTTCTATTATCCAATATTTCATCGTGCAAACGAATTTTCGCAACAGGTACACTTCCACGTAAGTTCCGCAACAGGCGCTGAAAATGGCGGTTCGTAGTCTGTTCATGATAAACTGAACACATTTGAAAGTCCTGTGAAATCTACATGATGTATTCTTTCACCATACATAAAATTAACATTGCTATGTGCCTTGATCACTATATTCATGCATCGATCAAGTAAAACTTCAAAGCTATTAAAAAGTATTTTTTTTTTACAAATTTGCTAATTGTTGCATTTGCAAAAAAAAAAATTTCAGTATTCGCGTATGTTTAGATAACACTTTCAATTCATCCTAAGACATGAGTAGAATTATTATGGCGGATTTGGGCCATCGGCGTCTGGCACTGGAGCTGGAAGCTGTTCATGCTTTGTCATTCCGGTACTCCGGTAGCCATTTTCTCTCAAAATTACCCTTTCTTTTCTCAAAATTTTCCGTTCTTCCCTCAAAAAAGCATTGATCCCCCCAGCTGCAAAAACGATATCCCGAAAGGCACTTTTCGATCCATCGGAAGGATTTGGGGGAATCGTTTTCGAGAGCAGAGCAAGTAGCTGCTATATTGGTTTTATAGACATAGATTATGCCAAATCGATACACGGGATCTGGGATCGGAGCCGGAGCCGACCAGCTGCCATGTTGTGACGTTACTCGACCGCCATGTTGGATGTTAGTGCCGTTGACCTTAACCTTTGTCCTTGACCCCATGACCATAACCTTGGATAATCTTGAACCCAAAAAAATGGCAACATTGTTTTAAAAATTCCCAAAAAATATAAAACCCGCTAGAAATTATTTTAAAAATATGAATTTTTTTTATTAATAATTTATTTAACAATTTTGTAAAAAATAAAGTTTCGAATGTTTTAGCGTAGAGGGGACGAGGGACTGGAACCAACCACCCACCATGTTATGACGTCAACCAACCGCCCTGTTGGACTCAGATGACCTTAACCCTATAACCATGACCCCAGATAACCTTGAAAACAAAAACTCGAGAAAAGTGGTAAAAATTGAGTAAATTCATAAAGTCAGTGAGCATATTATGTTAGTGACTAATACCGCCATCTTGAATCCATGTGACTGTGACATTTGACCTTGACCCTGTGACCTTTGGCCTTGAACCCAAAAATCGTCAAAAATGTTTAAATGGTCTTAAGAATTTTTAAAATAATAATAAAAAATATTATTGAAAATTATTTTTAAAATTTATTTTTAAAAATTTACATTTACAAGGTTTTCCAGAACACTGTCCAGCAGACGACTGCCCTTTCCAATCAATCAAATTTTATTAACATTACCGTCCCCTACCATTGTTTCTCATTGGTTAATTAGTCTGCAGGCCTCCGCTCCACTCACCTTTGTTCATTCTGTCGAAAGCACACAACCCATCATATTGGTTTTTTAGTTTGTTATTTGTTTACATTTTCAACACCTACGAAGCACTGATGACTCCAACCAACATGTTAGATCTGGCTTACGTTCACCATGACCTGACATCTGTGACCTTGACCCCGTGCCCATTACCTTGGATAACCCTGAACCCTAAAATAAATTCTGAAAACTTTTATAAAGTCCAAAAAATACAAAACATGTTAAAAAAATTTAAAAAAAATTAATTAAATACTTTTTTTATCAGTATTTCGATCAATCTATCAATCAGCACCGTAGTCAGCACCGCAATAAGCAATCCACACCAATTCGCACACCTATCCACACACCAATACACATACCAATCGACACACCAATCCACACACCAATCCGCACCAATTCACCCACCAATCCGCACCAATCCACACCAATCCGTTCCGCAATCCGCTCCGCAATCTTCCTCCGCAGTCCTCTTCCGCAATCCACAACGACCCATGCCAATCCTTCGATCAATCCCAATCCTTGGATCGATCCTTCGATCAATAATTCGATTTGTCCCTCATACATATGTATATACATTTCATTCGTTCGCCAACTGTCTGCGAATTTGTACATGTCTACAGAATTAATGTTTTGTATGCAGTATTAAGTCTTTATTATCATTCTATTTGCAGATATTTCCGTTAATAGTCGAGTGCTCATACCACCACTTTAAAGTTGTGAGGGAAAAAAGGACACGAGAGACAAAAATAAAGGAAAACCAATCATATTATAAAAAAAATGTATTATTATTTTGTAATTACAATTTCAGAAGACATCAGTTTCTCACATCATGCGATATATCCCCGATTCTTCAGTTTACTAATGATTGACGATATCTCGGTAATGCGCGTGAGATACCCGCGTTTTTGAAAGTCAATAAAATTCCTGAGTCTATCAACAAGTTCATTCAGATCTTCGGGAAATAGGTAGCCAGTATTCTCGGCGTCTTCTGCCTTCTTTATGTCGCTTTTGTGCGGCAAATGTGTTGGAGGGGTACGTCAGTGCATCGAGGAAATCACCATCATCTTCTTTAGCACTATCACTGTCTTCAGCACTATCTTTTGTCTTCATTTTCATTTTCATCAATGCTCTCCTCATGATCATTTTCATCTCCTGTTTTGTATTCTATATAAAATTTGCCTTTCTTTGTAGCAGGAGTTGTATGCCCATTCGTATTAAGAGCCGACGGCCGTTTATTCTGAAGTTTATCGACTTCACGCGAAAGTCTTGCAAGTGTACTGCTCTAATTCCGTATTTAGCATTAACTGTCTCATCATAATCCCCTGTCGATTTGATGCCCATCGATGCAGCAAGAGGTATTGTCGGCAACACTTGCTGATTCCCAGTAGACAATTCCTTGCAGGTCTCGGTATATTCTTTCAATGTATCGACTTGCACAAACTGCATAGGACCAATGTCGTCGATGTTTTTCGCCGAGGTGATCGCATGCTCCATACGACACAAGCGCACGGTGTGTACGATCTTTAACACCGAGTAGATCGCGTGTTTGATACAACACTAGTACACGGTGTATACGATCTTTTTCACTGAGTTGATCGAATGTTGGATTCTCGACATTTTACGCGTACTACACGCCCGATTGCCACGTATCATAGACGTTGCGGACGTTGCAGTTCGCCAGCGGATATTTGAGCGATGTTCTCGATTCCCCACCCATTCATTTTGTCACCTCACGCACCTATAGGAGCCAAAGCGCTACTTGAAAATATTTCAGGGCCACGGTTAGCTTAGCTGGTAGAGCGCTCGCCTCCCACCAAGGCGAACCGGGATCGATTCCCGGCGGGTTCTCTCCTGGCTCCTCACACGTGGGAATCGTGCCTGACTATGCCACTGGTCGGCGGGTTTTCTCGGGTAACTCCCACTTCCTTTGCACTTGCATTCCGGCGCTTCTTCATACCCATCTCGCTTCACTCTCATTGACTCTCAAGACCTCGTTTTTAAGAGTGATGTTCACGAAAAATATAATTTTTTTTAATTTGCACGAAGTACTGCTCAATTTTTTAACATTAGTTACAAGTAGTATTTCCTCGAGTGAAAAAAAAAACACCACACATTTTTCTATGATGGTATTCCGAAATCACCAGTTTTGTGATATTGGGATGTACTAAATATAAAACTAACTTAATTATCAAATTAAGATAAATCACGTTTAAATGAGTTACCATGAGTTATTTCAAGAAATAAATGCAGTAGAAATCACCCAATAAAATATTTGCGCAATTTTGGAAAATTGCTTAAAATAAGTAAATTGTAGCACCATTATTTCATTTTGCAATATATGAGTTCTGTAAAATTTATTTTGTTAAGCATACCTTAAAGTTAATTTAGACGTGTTGTTTCAGTCGCCCTTGTTAAATTTTCCTAAACACCTTTTTAGCTTATTTAATTTGCAAATTCCAAAATAACTAGAACTATGATTTTGACATGCCACTATGCAAAAATTTTGTGGTCTGAAATATTTTATTCAAGGAAAGCACTTGTAAGAAATGCCTATAAGTTGAACAATATTTAGTACACGTATAAAATAATAAGTATTTTCTTGGCCGGCACACTTGGGTCGCAGAAACCTCTCCACCTCTTCTCACCAAGGGTCCCGTACCGGGATGTAAAGTATTTCACACGACCCAGTGTGTGGAGGGTGCAAGCATGTTGCCGTGATGGCCAAGTGAATACAGCGGTCTGTGCCGCGTGCACGCGGAGGGCCGAAGGGTGGTGGAAATCCTTCGCGGGAGTGCGGCTACGAGCTTGCTCGCCGACCCGGAAGGCCTAGGAGGTAGACGAGGGAGGAGGGGAAACTCGAGTCGTCGGGCTCGCCGGAAAGCTTGGATGGCTACTCAGCGTGGCGGTTCTCGCTTGGGCGCTACTTAGACTTGCGGGGCGAAAGCGGCCGCCTTACCCTGGCAAATGGTGCACTTAGCGGCGCCGCCTCNNNNCTCTCGCCACCGCCCCAGCGGCGGGGGTGGTGGTGAGCTCCCGAATAACTTGATCCCGATGGAACCTTCCTCCCTCCTGCCTTCGTGGCTCGCCGAAGCGCGCCTGCGCACAACTCTGCCACTATTCGCCCACGTTGTTATGCTCTAACTCCTGCTGGAGCAAGAACAAAGAAGAGGCGCGTAGCAGTCTTATATAAAGTTAACACCAGAGAAAAAGTTAATATAAAAAGATTAAGTAAAGTATTTTTTTAAAGTAATTATGCAATAAGTAATGATTCATACAGAATATCAAGATATAAGACCAACAGAAGAAGGTGAGAAAATAAAAGTTATAATAAAGTAGAGTGAACGTGACTTAGTGAGGAACTCACCCAGTCTCGCACTCCGGACCCTGTGCCCAGATGGAGGATCGCCATTGACTCGTCTGGCCGCCGTTCACGACTCTGGACACTCGCCGACTGCAACGATCTCCTCCATCGCAGTCCATTCCACACTTCGCGCCCCTCCACGTGTGTGTGTGTGTGTGGTGTAGTCATTCTTTCTGATTGGCACCCGTTGTGCACTGGAGGCGGAGTTTGCTTATAGCTTGTCGGATTTAGGCTGGAATGTCATGATGTCTGCTGGACCCACATTTTCTGTTGTTCTCTGCATTCTATCATTGGTGTTTAGAGATTCCATTCCAGCACACTGCTGTGGTTATTTTGTTTTGTAAACTTGCCTATGGCCGCCTTCACAGGTTTTTTGGTAGGCGACAGTTTGGGCACATCGGGGCCATGTATAGGCTATTCACGGAAAAGCGAGCACTTTTTGAAGCTCTCTCATTTGGAAAAATAGTAAAAAAAATCTGTTTTTATTTTACCCCTAGACGTTAACTTTCGAGTCCGGTGAAATATATACACTGTGTTTATTACTTACATTGCAATATCTGTTTAAAAACAGTGGCGGGAGGGTAAAAAACGGCTAATAGGAAAAAAAGTAACTAGAGCCTCAAAAGTGCTCACTTTACCATTAACAGCCTATATAACAGCGTGTTCGTGGGTTGAGTCCTTGAGCTAGCTCCCGCCCCGGGATATTTCTAAGGCGTGGCTGAGTTTCCCTGTGAAAGTTATTTTGCAAATTCTTTTATACAGCTCTTAAGGCTCCCGCCTACCCGAAGCGCAGGAGCGATAAGGGCGACTCTTCCACGCGCATCAAGTATGCCATCGCCACTAGGCTCAAGGCTCAGAACAGGCGTACAGTGTTCTCGTCGCACAGCGCGTACCTATGGGAATTTTAGTGGCGACCCTATTATTTTATTGATGGAAAGTCTGTGGCAAGGTTCAATGCAGGGCCCTTGAGTAGTTTTTTATGTATATGGCGCGTATATTTTGAAATACGGTGGTTTGAAAAAAGCCGTTTTGCCGTTTTGGAGTACTCTGAAATGGTGTTTGCAATATGTGCGAAGTCTTGAAAGTACTAAGCAGCTCTCGTCTGAAGTGTGTGTTCTTTTCGTATATCAGCACATTGGATGCACGTTTTATAGCTTCGCGAAAAAACGTGTATTTCAAACTCTCTGCATTGCAGTTCAAGCGCAAGGAATTTCTCAGTTACTAAGTTGTTCTTGTCCAAGACAAAGTAGGGGATGAAAATACACACTGTCCGTGCAGAATACCACGCCAGGCCTCAAGGATGTCATTTTTGTAATGCGCATACTTTCCCAATGAACATCCTTCATGTGCTACCAATCAAGAGGTAGTGCAAACAGTTCTTTGAGGTGGGTCAAAGTCCATTCATACTTAGAGTCATATACGTAGTTCTCTAAACTTAAGTCAAAGGGAAACTCTTAACTTGAATACTAACAATTCTAACACTTTTACATGAAAAACATTTACTAAGTTTTCAGCTTTCCGTAAATTACTGTCAAATAATGAACATTTTAAGAAAATATCATGCTCAAACTTGAATGCAAATCAATTATATATATGGCTCTTAAGTCTCTTAACATTATATGGGCATTCAAACGGCAGCGACATACGCAACTAAACACATTTCATCGAGAAAATAAGTTCTCCTTTTTGTTATCTTTTATGGCCTACTTTCAGAAAGAAATTGAAAGCTTTATAAACTGGACAGCCAAAAAAACTGGTATAGGCGTGCGTATGCAAATAACAGAGGTATGGAACCAATCAGAGTTACGCGAAGCGGTCGGCAGCGCCTATATAAGACAACAAGCGTCTGGCGAAGTTGCTAGATCGTTTACTGCTGCTACAATGGCAGGTTATCAAGATTTAAGTGAGTTTGAACGTGGTGTTATAGTCGGCGCACGAGAGATGGGACATAGAATCTCCGAGAAAGCGATACAATTTGGATTTTCGCGTATGCCCATTTCACGAGTGTACCGTGAATATCGGGAATCCGGTAAAACATCAAATCTTCGACATCGCTGCGGCTGGAAAAAGACCGTGAACGAACGGGACAAACGACGGCTGACGAGAATAATTAAACGTGACAGGCGTGCAACCCTTTCTCAAATTGACCCAGATTTCAATGCTGGGGCATCAACAAGTACCAGGGTGCGAACTATTCAACGGACCATCATTGACATGGCNTTGGAGCCGAAAGCCCACTCGTGTACCGTTGTTGACTGCACGACACAAAGCTTTACGCCTCGCCTGGGCCCGCCAACACCGCCATTGGACTATTGATGACTGGAAACACGTTGCCTGGTCTGACGAGTCTCGTTTCCAATTGTATCGGGAGGATGGACGTGTGCGCATATGGAGACATCCTCATGAATCCATGGACCCTACATGTAAACAGGGGACTGTTCAAGCTGGCGGAGGCTCTGTCATGGTATGGGGCGTGTGCAGTTGCCGTGAAATGGGACCCCTGATACGTCTAGATACGACTCTGACAGTTGACAGACACGTAAGCATCCTGTCCGATCACCTGCACCCATTTATGTCCGTTGTGCATTCCGACGGACGTGGACAGTTCCAGCATGACAATGCGACACCCCACACGTCGAGAGTTGCTACCGATTGGGTCCAGGAACACTCTTCTGACTTTAGACACTTCCATTGGCCACCTAAATCACCAGACATGAACATTATAAGGAGCATATCTCGGATGCCTTGCAACGTGCTATTCAGAAGAGATCTCCACCGCCTCGCCCTCGTATCGATTTGTGGACTGCCCTGCAGTATTCATTATGTGAAATGCCTCCTGCATACCTTCAGACATTAGTCGAGTCTATGCCACGTCGTCTTGCGGCACTTCCGCGCTTTCGTTGGGGCCCTACACGATAATAGGCTGGTGTCCCAGTTTTTTTGGTTCTTCAGTGTTAGATAACATTCCTGAGTGTGTACAACTTTAAAGACCAGACATTGATTTTCCTTAAACTCTGTACATATAACAGCATGTGTATCTTCTTGACATCACAAATCATACGTTTCTTATTCATTAGGGTATATTCTCTTCATATAGCTAAACTTTTGTAATTTCTCAGAGTTACAGTTTACACGAACAACGAAGTTTCTTACAGCACCGCTCATCATTTTCTATACGGTAATATTTTGACTGAAAAATACTGTAATTTCGTTTCGTTTCTTGTTCGAGATAATTGCAACTCTTTACCCTATAAAGTTCATTTAAATATTATCTACGTAACTATATTTGGAAAGTTCAATCATTAAGCCTTAACGTAACATTATGATTTTTCATTTCACAAACAGTCTATACGAGCACTAAAAGGTTAACTTTGTCATCTTACTGCTAAATAAAACTACATACATTTTACACGAGACTTTATGACCTAGTGTTTTATATGTTGACAGAATGGCTTTTTTTCAATTCCCTTCTCGAGCTATGTTAGCTAGTTTGGAAGCTGCTCTCTCGAAACACAAACACATTACATAATAACGTTAACTAACCTTTTGATTGTAGACCACTCAAAAGTATGTTTATTTTATATCACTTGGAGACATATTAAATAAATCAAACTTCTGTGGATATCAAAAAGTGGTTATAACTCTTCTTTGCAAAATAAACAACGCACTAAATGCCATTGAATGCACTGTTAAATTCCCCTACTTCTAACTGATAGATAAATGAGTTTAATTTGTGTATAAAAACGGTTCTAGATGAAGCTGGACAATAAATAACTCTCTTTTACCTAGTTCACTATCGAAAAGTGTAGTGATTTACGTTACGGCAGTGAATGTTTATATTTGACACTTGTTTAAGGGACTTAAGCCAGACTCAGAAATATATTATCACTAAAAATTAACAACTGCATTAACTATTAGTATTAGGGTATCTTAACATAAAAAGGATATACCTTAATTCCCACGTTCGATGCACCTTCTTATGGTCAAATGAATAAAAATATGTGATTATTTTAAAATGTTTGCTTATGGTTGGAAAGCAAACTCGTTATTTCCAGTAACAACTCAAATTGCAAGAATTTTTTTTTTCTGTTTGTACCTTTCAGTTAAAAAAAATAAGTTAAACCTTATATGAATAAGTAATAACTGATGTTATATTTTAATTCGGATAAACGTTCATGATGATAGAGGTTTATTACCTTTTAGGCTATCTGGCTATTTTTCTCATGGTACGGTATATAAATGAAAGTAACGAAAAGCGTTTAAGGAAGGCTCTGCAGAGCTAATATTTTGCTACTTTTTCAGAATGAAAGTATAAGTTACGTCATATTTCATATCATATTTGGGACAAATAAACGAAACCAGAGGGAGATTTCTAATTCACTCCGGACATTTACTAAATTTAGAAGTCTTGCTAGAGTCAATTAAATGAGTATGTTAAACTACAAATAATGTTACTGTTATTCTTACGGTGAAAACACGCCACTAGATGGACTCTCGCTATTGTTTATGGGCCACTTATAAAAGAAAACTGGAGAAGTAAAAAATATTTATAAAACCTATTTTTATTGTTACTTCACGCTGTGTCTATTTCCTCATTGTAAAAAATAGCATTTGCAAGAAGCTTTATTTAGTGTAAATATGCAAGGAAATAATTGATGACATATTGAGAGTTATTACAAGTTTGGATGGACACCCAATGGACTGGAAGTGTTATGATTCCAGACTTTGGAGACAGTGTTCCGTATTTGAGACTATTGAAGATTTAAATTTAATTTAGTCGAGCTTGTATACAATGGAGACGTAATTACTCTGAGGTTATTAACACTTCTCAAAAACCCGCGGAACAGTAACAATAAATTGTTCAACACTACGCATTGAAATTACAGGGCCCTAGTTCAAAGAGAATTCGCGAAATTCATGAAAATGTTTTCTATTGTGGACATAATCTAGAAGTATTTTTAAAAAAATTTCCAAAAAAAATATTGTTTTTAAGAATTTCAGGAAGTATTGGAAAAATTATTTATCTCTCAGGTGTAACATTACTGTAAAATTTTTAATTAACGGTTTACTTAAATTTCGTAAGCTCTTTTTGATTATTATTCTCATAACTATACTTACATCAATAACATTATGTCAAACAATATGGCTATTATTAGAAACACTTAATTACTAAACAATCTCTCCATGTTATTTTCAGTGGTAGGACATTTTTTTTAAGAACAGAGTAACTAATTTTTTTATCAGAAGTATAATTAATGAAATAATAAATAGGAATAATGTTTACATTAAAAAACAATGCTGTAAGATTAAATTCTCATATGTCTGACAGTAAAGCGTCGTGTTCTAACTCGAAACTAGTTTAATGTTGCAATACAGGTCAAGATTTGACTGCCAGTCAGACCACTATAAACTGTTCCTATTTTTTACTTCCAATCTGGCAAAACTAATTACACAAGTATGAACAGTCGTTGTAGTTCGTGTGTTGACAAAGTTACTGTTTCTTCGTTTTCTAAACTAAGTTATATTTGCCTTTGCTACTTCTTTACATGGCTCACAGTTCAAAACCATACTGAACTTATTCTGGCTTTGCCCGTTGTTTTGTGGTGTACTTTTTTTTCTAACCCATTTCAGAACCGAGGCACAAGCTCCCAAAATTTTCTTAAAAACGGAATTATGTCAAATTTCTGAATTTCCATTAAGTATTTTTCCTGTATACGCAGCTTATTTTTCCCAGTGTGAATTGTTTTGTAGGTATTTCCTTTCACATCTGTTTTCATATTATTGGGATCGTTTTCTTCCATTTCTAAACATAATACGTATCTCAGATCATATTATAATATGCCCCCAGATAGTTTCGCAAATTAATATTTTATACTTTTAAGTGCTTTTATTTCTAGTGAAAAATTTTTTGGGATCACTAAATTACTTTTAGAAAAGCTTGTGCGTTTTAAAGAACTTCGCGAATAATATTTTTTGATAATCATTCTCCATAGGTAATTCTTACTCGCTCAATGGCATACAGTACTATACTTTTGATTAAGATAAACAAACCTTTGTTGTAGTCTATTTATGATTGCTTCAAATTTTTCTGAAGCCCTGCTTAAGTTCTATACTTTAAGTATATTCCTCCGCCTTAAAAAAACAAAGCTTAAGGCCCCCGTCTACCTGGAACTTTTTCCCACGTTTAGGCCGAGAAGCGCGGGAGCGATAAGGGCGACACTGCCACGCGCATCAAGTACGCCATCGCCGCTAAGCGCAAGGCTCTGAACTGGCGTGCAGTGTTCTCGTCGTGCTGCGTGTACCTATGGGACTTTCAGCGGTGACCATATTATTTTATTAGTGGGAAGTCTTTAGGAAGGTTCAGTGTAGGCCCCTATAGTAGTTTTGTATGTATCTGATGCGTGCATTTTGAGCTACAGCGCCTTGGAAAGGCCATTTTTAGCAGTGGTGGAGTACTCTGAATTGATGTTTCTAACGTATGTGATATTTTGAAAGTACTTAACAGCTCTCGTCTGAAGTGTGTGTTCTTTTCGTAGATCAGCACGTTGGACGCACGCTTAATAGTTTCGTTGAAAAACACTCTGCAACGCAGTTAAAGCGCCAGGTAGACGGGCGCCTTAACCAAGTGTAGGGAATTACACCAAAGGGACGACGGGCCGCATTCGTACGCACTCAATTTAATAATATTTTTCTTAAGAACTATTTCTTACTTGGCATTACCAACACATCTATTTTCGCTCTGTTTTTTTCATGTTAATGATAATTGAAATATTAAAATTTATAAATGAAATATAAGTGAAAGTTCAATTTCACCTAAAATAATGTACTTTTATATTGATACAAGTATAATTGTGATAATTTACATATTTAAGAAACAACCAAGCACTTGATACGTGTGGTGACTTGTGAAAGGTTTAATTTATAAAATGTGAAGAAACAGCGAATAGACTATATTTTTGTGCCTGCTACCATAATTATTACAAAATGTTTATATACACATGGAACACCAAACCTGTGCATTGTTCAATACTTACTTATACACCGGATGGAAATGAATAGGACCGACAAAATTCGCGAGACGATTCCCTATGCGAAATCGAGTGTGAAATATATTAGACATTTTCTCCCTAAACGTAATATCAAGGGGAGATAGAAACCCCTGAAGATCGAGTTTTAGTCAATTGTATTTCTGCGAAATAACGGAAACGAAGTGACATAAATTACAATTCCTTGTGCACTGTTTTATGTTATAGGGATATTCAACCCAAGAGTAAACTTGACGCATTCTGCGTCCCTATATTTTATTCGTCAGAACACACGCTCTGGCGAAGCTCGCCGGTGGACGACCGCAATAAGGATTAAGGGTTTTGTGGACGTGCCGGAAGAGGGACGCCAGGAGCCTCGCAGCTGCAAAGGCACGCTACCAAAGGTTTCTGCACGTGCAACTGTTCCTGCACGTGCAGACGACATCCGGAGACAACGGAAGGCCCCAGGGCGCGGACACAGCTGCATTTTGCAGCTGCCCAAGGGACACCGAGATCCCACCACCAGTGGCATCTGTCCCGGGCTTGTACCACAATAAACCATGAGAGCTTTTAGCGGACGTGCGTGCAGAACGGGACAATAAACTTCCAGGCCAGAACCAAGGGACGATGTCACGCCGGCTGCAGACCACACGAGCAGCGGCCACGTGTTTTATGACCCAGGGGGACGACAAGCAACCCGGACACGTGCAGAGATGGGGCAAGTCGAATATGGTGATCAAGCCTACATAACCACGAGGAGCAGGACCAAGCGGGGCAGTCGGCCGACGGAAACGGAAGAGGACGGAGCGAATCCGCGAGCAGACGTCGACGGCAGCCGGCCGTCGTCAGGCGCAGAGTACTGCGTGGACCCGGGAAGAAGGAACTTCGAAGCCAGGCGC
>NQII01000389.1:31629-101940 GCA_002778355.1 Clitarchus hookeri | reverse complement strand
GAGGCCAATCGCGGCGTCAAACCATATGTAGCCTACATAGAAAAAGGAGAGGGGAGTTTGTCTCGTGAGTTCATGTACCAGTTAACCTGTTCAAGCAACAATAAAACTCGATTATGTGAACTCACAATGCCAGTGTAATTTATTAGTAAATTGGACCTAGAGACAACAGTGTCGATGTATTCCTACGCCCTGTCACTGAGGGCTAGCATCAAATGCTGGCGCCTCATGGCACAGAGCAGAATCAATACCTACTTCCAAACTTCAGCATTTGGCAGGTATCAAACTCTCATTAATACCTCCCACCGTAACGAAAATAAAAGGGGTGACCACCCCCTTATTGAACACAATTTATTTTTGCCGTCAGGATTAATGAACTTTGATGCCGGTTTATTAAGCTTGCATATAACTACAAAACTATTTACGTAACTATATGAATACCTGCCCACCAATTGTCTATCTTTTCGCAAATCTCTGACATTACCTAATTACTTTTACTTACGAATCCTACCTAAATTAGTTCCCAGGATAAAACCAACTCGTGACTCTATATGTTTAAGGTGGCAGTGTATTCAGGCTCCTGTAGATGGTGTTAAACGGGAGTGATCTGTCTGTAAACACCTGTGCGTTGTGCTATGGGATCGTAAACTGAGATGAGGTGTTACACTGCAGTGTGTGTTAAGTAACGTATGTGAAAAACGGGACGGAAGATAGGTGGTTATGAATGTAGAAAGGAAACGATACCATTTGAGTGATACAAAGGCTGTGGTACAAATGAAGTATTTGAGCATGCATTAGTGTCAAGGAGTATGGCCATACAGGCCAGCAAGTAGAGGCAGGAATCCCAGTGGAAGGAAATCATCGCCACAATTATATCCGGAAGACAACCCTGACCGACAGGGACCGCCGGCGTGTTTCTCTGCGCGCGAGTAAAATTGTTTTGCTTCTGGGAAAGAATGTTACAAGAAGTCAACGCAGGTACTTTACAGCAATGTTCTGAAAATACAATGCAGGGAACTGCATGCGCGAAATACGGAGCGTAGTGGCACGTAAGAGGCATTTGCTTGCTTCTTTCCTTTACACAACGCTTTAAAATAAAAATTGTGGTTATGTAAAATCACGTTGAAGAACATGAAATATATGTTTAGAGATAAATGGTATCCTGACATCCTTAGAGGAACATAATTTTTGTAATTAGTTGGTACTTATCAGTAACAAATGTATCTACATTTTCCGCCAATGTACACTGCGTCGACCTGTATTTGGGGAAATGTACTCTCTGCGACAAATTGTAAAATTGCATTCTCATTGACTGGAATTTCTGGAACACCAGCATAAGAATACTATTCGAATTATAAATCTAAATGATTAGCACGCGTGATGCCGCAATCAGAGGGCCACGAGCACTGTGTTCTGCTAGAGTTACTTGACGTGAGCGTTTACTATTGTCGTTGGCTTAGTTTACAGACACGGACAGTGTAATTTTCTGTTTTTCAAATTGCAGTTCCGAATGCGAAAGGAATTTACTTCGAATGGACAAGCGCGGGATGTTCATTTCACAAAAAGGAAATTCATGAAATGGATTTTGAACAAAAATTGCGGACAGCTATCGGTAAACTGCATGATGATATAATATAAACTGTTTACATTTGACGCAAAATCGTTTCATGTATAATACACAACTTTAAGGCAATAAACGAAATACTGTAGTTGCAAACATACTTCTTGCAAGTCATAATTTTATATAGAATAATTATAACTTGTACGTCATTTTCAAGGGGAAAAAATAAAATTTTGCAAAAGTGTAAAACAGGAGAAACGTAAAGAAACAACAAATCACGGAACAAATTAAAAATTACCTGAAAATAACAATGGTGTTTCATTATTTAATACATTGGATTTTATTAAAATTTTTGCTATCCTAAACGAACTAACCATTTAAAACTTCCTCCTCTCCGAGATAAATTCCGATTTGTTGGTTCCTGGTACCGAACTGGTGACCATAGAAGTGATACCAAAATTGTGTGCAGTAGTGAATGTAGTCTCGCGCCTTACGACTGTACGGTTTCACTAAGCGCAGATCACTTACCAAAATAACTCAGTTAACAGCTGAACACTTTTTTTTTTGCCTCTGGTAGCTTTTGCGGGAACTGAACACGGTACCTCGGAGTCATAGCGAAGCGCCCTCTAGCCACTCGCATCACAGGGGTGGATAAACCACGAGGCGGGAGTGCTAACGACCTCGTCAACAGGGGCCTGTGATCTTGACGTCTTTATCCAGTGTTAATTTCACCAAACAAATTAGCGGTGTGAAGGGGGGCACGTGATCTCAGGATGTAGTTCACGCACACACACACATATGCACACTGAACACACTAACCTCTTTCCCCTGCTCTCCTTTCACCCAGATAGGACTAATTAGTCAATGCGACTTGGTAGCTGGGTGTGCGCCCTTATCATTAATCTCAACTTGACTCGCAAGCCATTTGTAATCGGCCAAGAGCAAGGTTTGGAAGCTAGGGGTAGGAGGGTCTGAAGAGTGGAATGGGATGGGCAGGGGAAAGGAGAGTGTCTTAATGAGACGAGGCGGTACCGAGCTTCGTGAGATAATTGGGGCGGTGGAGTGGGGGCTGTACCCTCGTCTACCTCACACCTACACAACAGGATTCCTAGGCCTCCTATCCTTCTATCCCTCCTACAAGTCGACCATGTAAACAGCAGCGACAACGTATATATATTCACTCCCCATCAACTGGTTAACTCTTCTGTCTTTGTCCACTGCAAAATGTAGCTAGATTATCTTCCTGCTGGTGAATTAATGTCTCCAGATTAAGTGGTCCACCCTTAAAAGCCAACAAAAGTTGCCCAGTTTTATAAAGAAAAATTTTTGTTGGGGTATTTCAGTTTGCTGACCAATTATGATTTCTCGTTTCATCACTGATGCTTTTTATTCTGAAGCAAAAGTAGTTCACGCAGTAATAGTCACAAACATTTTTAGTTATGGCGATGGCGAAACATAACTTATGAGTAGTATTATAGTACTAAGTATAATTATAGTTTTATTTACTGTGGTGACATAAACGATTGTGACCCTCTTTTCATTCATAAGGCGGCATGTCAATTCAGAGCCTTGCATGTAGTGGCATTGCTGAATTTGCTGGGCATGGTAATACCGCCCTTAACTCGCCAGTGCTTCTTATTTCTAGCAGGCAAAACAGCTCTGGGCAGTCGGGTCCTTAGTACATGAAGGCAGTCATATAAATGACCTAAGAGAACCCCGAGAAAACCCGTCAACCAGCAGCATCGTCCGGCACGCGATTCCCACGTGCGAAAATCCGAGGGCGACCTCGCAAGGAATCAAACCAGTTTCACCTTGGTGGGAGGCAAGCGCTCTATCCGCTGGACCACCGTGGCCCCCGGATATACTGGAAGAGTAACAAACTGAGAAACATTGGCTGGGCAGAATATCGCGTAGCGTATAATAATATGTGGGCCGGATCATTTGCAAATATTTCAGAATTCTCGCATTCAGAAGTGAGAGACTAAAGAGAGGCTTATTCGGTGTAACGAAAACCGGAAAACACAAAATTTGTGTCATTAAAACAACGTTAACGGTAGACGGTCATACATCATTGATATCGCTCACAAAAAGTTTAGCATATATAAAAACCGAGGATTTTATATTGAATATAAGTAGTTTAAATTCCATGTTGTACTCCTAATAGCGCATAAAGTGAAAAAAAAAAAACACAATACTCATTTACATCATCCAAGTGTGAAACAAACAAAAGGCATGAACTGAACAACAACGTAAACAAAAGAATCTCATCAGTTTTTATATAAAAATAAGATATTTTCAGACGCATTGACAAACTTCAATAACGTGTATGACCCCCACGAATCCTGAGGTACGTTTGTATCCGACGAGGCATGCAAAAACAAGATCATTAATAATGTCTTGAGGAAAATTGTCCCATTTCTCAATTGCAGGTCTTTTTAATGTTTGAGTGATCACTGGTGGTTGTGCACGTTTTGAAGTCGTTCATTAGAGGAAGGACCACACATTTCTATGCAGTTCACGTCAGCTGAATATGCTGGCCAGTTCATTATTCGGATCCCAACGGGGAATATGCTGGACTTTTTGTGAACTATGAAACATTATAAAAAAATTATGATGAAAAGATATTAAGAAAGAATATCACAGCTCACAAGTTTAGGTTGCCTATTTAATGCGGTGAGAGAGTTTGTTGTCGGTGTAATATACTCCCCACAGTTTCTCTGAATCTACGAATTATATTGAGAAATAAAAACAATATACTAAAACTTGGAGTGTATGGATTCAAAACTTACAATGTATGTTATATATTATTAATACAGAATAATTTCATACTACACTTAACAGAGGTGTTAATTTTTAGTATTATTATTTTATTGTTATTTTCAGGATATGTAGATTGAAAACTTGTATGCCAAATTGCCTGGATAACCATTTCATTAGTCCAGAATTTATTTATAATGTTGTGTCCCCTAAATCTTTGTTAGTTATTTGAGAATTGCAGACCTCTGGAAAATCGACGATTCAGTGTTGATAAAATGTATTCGTAACTTTCTACTAATTGTGATCATATGATTAAAAAACTAGCAAAAGAGTGATTATTACAAACATATGTAAAGTTAAAAATTAATAACTTTTATTAATGCTTTGCCAAGTAAGTATACACGGAATATCATCGTGACAAACACTGCGAATACTGTCTTTACTTATAAAAATGTTTAACCATGAAAATAATCCCTTTTTTTGAAGTGTCAGGTGTCGAAAAGGTTTAATCATGTAAATCCCGTTTTTAATGTTTAAAGCCAACGTTATTAAAATACGTAACAACAAAGTAAATACTTCACAACAACACACTACAAAGTAAATTGTCAACTTCAGTTTCTTTTTGGTAAAGATAAGAATTCGGTGTTATTTTCTCCAGTTTTCGTTTTATCTAGACGAAATTAAAACAAATTTGACAAAAGTGTGCAATGATTCGATTCTTGATGGCAAGAATTGCACATTACTCTCTAGGTGGACGATTTATTGTGACAAGTGACGACCTCCTAAAGAACAATCAAGTTAATTATTCTTAAAAATTTTACCTTTTGTGAAAAAACTGAGTAATAGTACAGACTTCCACATATCGAAGAGCGCTGAGGCGTCGTTTCTCATTGCAAACGTGCACAGAATTCGAAAAAGTTAACGCTCTTAGATTCTTGCGTCAGTTTCTCGAAGAAAAGAGACGGTGTCTTGCAAGAAACGAAACAAATTACACTATTCAGGAACTGCAGCTCTCGAGTCCAGGGACGAAGGGGGAAACAAATATGTCTGCTAAATTATGAATGATATTAAAACCCAGGCCTAAAGGCTGGGGGGGGGAGGGGGCCACCCCTGATGGGGAAAGGAGGCAAGAGGGATGACAGTGAGGGTGCAAAAGACACTCACAATGGAATGTTTTAATAATGAAACCCTCCCTCCCAACCCCCTTCGAATCCCCTTTTACTAGCCGACTCGCAGAGCTGTGGCAAACGAGCAGGCGGATTCCAGCAGTCCAGTTAGGCTTAGGTCCTGGACAAGGTCGGGTCCCGCGACGTCCTGCAACTAAGCCATCTGCTTGTACTACAACCGGCCGGCCGGCAGCGGCGCGCGCCAAAGCAATGGCTGGAAATAATAGGAGGTACCCGAGGCAGTTCTCACTTAAACAAAGCTCAGTGTTTCGCAAAACAGGGAATTAATCCACGTCTCCCGAACACGTTCGTGTAAGTAGAGTATTGGCAAACGTTTTGTGAGCTGCGTAACATTACAAAGAAAAATCTTCATGATGAAAAATTATTTTGAAATAATATCACAGCTCATAAGTTTATGTTGCCTATTTAATGAGGTGGGAGAGTTTGTTGTCGGTATAATATACTTCCCACAGATTCTCTGAAACTACGAGATATATTTAGAAACAAAAACTATATAGCCCTGCTAAAACTTGGAGTGGATGGATTCAAAACTTACAGTGTATGTTATATATTGTTGATAGAGAATAATTTAATACTACACATAACAGAGGTGTTCATTTTTTGTGCTAATATTTGTGTGGTACATATGATATATATGTATATACATATATATGTGTATATATATCCCCCTTCCCCCCACGTTGAACTGAATCGTGCTGAAAACCATATGAAAGAACTCCTGTTTGTAACTGTAAATATTTTTAAAAGCCACGTGACTGAAATTCTTCCAGCAAATTTTGCAGCGATATATGAGAAGTAATCTTGTATGATTTAATGCCGTATTAAAGATATATACTGTTCGATGACCGTGATCAGTTTGTCTTCGGTTTCTTTTACGCATACGAAAGTATGACTTAAAATATATTTGACATATTTACTATCAGAAAATTTTACAGTTATAATGAATCGACGCGTTATTTAAGTGATCAGCTCCAGAGAGAAAAAAAATCCTCAATGACGCTAAAATTCTAATGTATTCTACAACACATTTCATAACAGTAACTAAAACGCGCTGTTGATACCAAAAAAACTGTAGGTACAAATACCAGTTTAAAGGAATGGAAATACGACCTTACATCTAAGGTACGAATTTCTGTTAGTGCACTTCCTATTTTTATGTAAAACACATGACAATAATGTCCGTATGGTAACACATACTAAATATGGCAGATAAGCACTAAGAATAATAGTGTAAAATACGAAATAGCAATTTGGTTTTTATTATATGTGAAGATGATTTGAGAAGATACTCGTTCAGGAATTCTATACATTCGAAAATTTTGTTTTACAGACCATGCACCTGAACTCCTAGTACAGGGGCGCTATTCTCTAACTTGAACTTGCTTTTAGGCAGTCAACGTGATCGTCTTTATCGTAAAGAGGGCCATAACGATTGTTGCTCGTAGGCGTATTTACGTGGTATTCTGTAAGCCATATATTTATTGATTGTGCTAAGTATGTACATTTTGCAGCGCAGCGGGCTGTGTTCTGAAACCAACGATCAGCTTGTTGAATTATAATTTTTCCGTTATTACAGATTGCACTGTATCTCAAATTTTGTTAATATAGTGAATTTGTAACTATAAGTGAAATTTATTTCTTAATAAATTTTTGAATAACACTTGTAAAATAAATTTACTTCTTTCTATGGATACAAGATTTCAGGTGGTACTAGTTCACTTTGAGCATCACGAGATAGCAGCACTGACCCGTGGCTGAATTCGTCACTTGTAGTTACGTTACAAAGTATCACTAGCGAATTATAAAATATACTCCTTACATGTATACCAGACACAGTTTATTTGTGCGGAAATGTAATAGAAGGTACTTTTTCTCATATTAAGGGCACTTTAAAACGTTTTCTTTTCTGTGAGACGATTTTGTATGATATACCTGAATACGTCGGCCATTTCCGTTTCACTTCCATTCATAAAGACACCTTGTTGACCGGTCTTTATATAAAAACCATCACAAGGCATTCGAAAAACCATCATGGAGACATATTGAGTTGCAGAATACCATTTCGCCTCGTAAAGATAGTTAAGCAGTAAGTGTCTTTACATATAGACAGGAAAAAGTTAGAGAATAGGACTCCAGATGAGATAGTTGATGTGGTATAATAAATCACTGTGAGGTAAAATGAGTAAGTAAAGGAAGCACACTTCTTATATAAAGTAATGCAAACAAATATTGCTCCCGTCAGTCTTGAAATGAATTCTGCGGACACTCATGTACAAGAGCATGCCAAACTCACGATCAGAATAAAAATTCGCAGAAGTAAGTGTAATGTTGCAACAAAAAGTATTATTGTGGCATTTCTTTAAACTTTTATGTTGTAGTAAATTTAATTCCGTTGTGTCAAAGTCAATAATGTTAACCATTTACAAAGTCTTATGTAACTAGAACGAAAATATGCTGTTTAATGGTTAGTGTTAATAAAACCTCTAAGTAATGTTCCCGCAACAACATGTTGTGTTATGATACAAATTACAGGAATAACAAGATAGTTGTGTTACTACGACATTAAAGTAGACGTGTAATGCCCAGCCGACACAAGTGCACACTAGCTTGACGTTGTAAAATTGTGGTTACTACAGTGAACAGCGATAACCCCGTAAAATGAAACTACTATATATAAATTTTACAGCATAAATGTAGTCTATACTACTCTCAAGCTTTGCAAATCAGTTTATGTGTTCCAAATATACACATATTTCTAGAGAATAAAGTTTTTTCACATAAGAAAATAGAACTGCAGTTTGTCGTTATATTCTATTGATGACTCTCTCTATATTATGTAGTCAGCCACTTTAAAATAGTGCAGTTGGTAGGACGTCAATCACTCAAGGCAAGAGTTCGATTCCCCTCCTGGCCATACATTTTTTTCTTCTTTGGTAATATTTCTTTTTGTGACAAAATAATTGTACTTAATTAAGGTTACTTCGGATTAAAGCAAAGAAAATACAAGGAAATTTTGAACACAAATAATAACACAAAATGTGTGTTGCCGCAACACAAACACCACCTTAAAGTTGACGGTACAGTAAGGATGTAGCGTTGTTACAAAAGTGCTTAATGTTACAATCACAATAGCAGTTTAACAGTATATTAAATTAACAGCAAATTTAGTAATTGGCAGCTCACACGTAACACAACAATACTGTAGTAGTAATATTAATACTTTGGCACAACATTAGACTTATATGTGCATATACGTTGAAAAATATAAATACTTTGGACGAACAATATTCGTTCCATTCAACAAAATTGGTTAAACAGTGCAAAATAATTAGCTTGTTGAGGTAACCTAACATTATAGTTAACATTTGTGTTAAGGCAAATCTGCTCCCTGGTTTCGCACCAGCAAAGCAATTTGGTTGTTTGAAAAAATTAGTAATTTTCACATAAATTGTAAACCAATACTAATACTCGAGGTGTATCTTCGAAGTAAGACTGGCATATATTTCAATCAAAATGCAACCAACAAAATGTGAAAGCCGGGAATGTAACAATTTGATTTAACTTTTGCAACAGATGCTTTTACAACAGATTGGGGTATTAACAACGTCAAATTGTTAAAGCCAATATAAAATTTTGCTTTATTTTAAACAAACAAGCGATTTGAATTTATGAAACTTAGGACAACCATACGATTAGTTGATCACGTACTCGTGAAATGGAGTGGAGTGTACAAGTTTGAGCAGATCTTAACATCGGGGTTTTGATAAAAGATGAGGGTGATGCAACGTGAGTGTGGAGCAGCACCGGAATGCAAGGGTGGGTGAAACAGAAGATCTCCGAGAAAACCCGCTGACAAGAGGCGTCGTCCTACACGATTATAGGGTTTCGGAACTAGAAGTGACCGTAATTAACATAAAAAATAGGGCCTATTTCATAAGCATAAATTTGCTTTTTTTATCTCTCGTGGAGCACGTGCAGAAACAGAACTTATGGCGAAAGCGCGCACTTCTTCGCGCACGGGTATTGTAGTTCTAGTTGCCGCTACTCTGAGACGTCAATAAGAGGAGAGGAAACAAAATACTCGAAAATACGTCCATAAAATGAGGGACTCTAAAGTTAAAGACACATAAAAAAAAATGTTTTTTTGTTAAAAATGTAGTTAAAATTTAGTATGTACACGTCAGTAAAACTTATTTATCTTTTGTCGAAGAGTGACTTTGGAACATAATAAAAAGACAGGAGATTTAAATAAAATTCGTTACAAATTTTAATGTTATTATTTTTAAAATTTTATTTTATTGAGATTTATTAAATTATTAATTTTTTTTTTGCAAATTATGAAACGAATATTTTTGCATATTTGCTGATTTTTGTTGTTAGCATTTTTGTTTTGAGATTTTTTTCTTCTCAAATTCTATTCATGTTATTGGCTATTGCTGTATATGTTGGCATCCACAATTCAAAACTGCAGATGGCGAAACAAACTCCTTCGAATTATGTTAAGTAGTTGAGATAACGCTGTTGATTGCAATATATATTTTTGTATTATTTTACTGTGTGGCCTTTGCGTGGTCTTTAATTTAAATAGACATGCCATAACAACACGCTTTCACTGTATTTAGGTAAATTATTCTTATATTTTTAAAATTTGTTTGATTAACCTAGGCATTTATTTTCATTGTCTATTTCTGCGTGTAATAAAAGTAGTGATAAAAATATGCGTCTCAGATAAAATAAAGTCTAAGGTTCGGATTTCGAAAAAAAATATATAATTTCTGCGTAAACTTAAAATAAAGATATTTATGTAATCAGGGTGACTGGAAAGCGTAGATATATAGCAAGAAAAGAATAAATAAATTGAATGCAAGTGAAGAAAGTTTAAGATTGTGTGGGAAAAGTTTAATTTTAGCTTATGTTCGTTTATGTTGGGTTAAGGTTAGCTCAGTGAAGTAAAACAATGCATAATAATGAGGTACACGGAAGAAATTTAACTCTCAGAATATTTTATACTAGCTTACAAGGAGGAGAGAGTTTCGAGGAGGTAAGATAATGTAAACAAGACGCGCAGTTAAGTGTAAGCGAAAAACAAAAATAACTAGAAAGTGAAATAGGTAAGGTCTTTGGAAAGATATTGTTGGTAGGAGAGAGTAAAACATGCTTAATAATCAAAGGCTAGAAATACGTTCTACAATGTAAGGACAAATATTGTTTTTGGACTGGTAGAGTGAAGTGGAGTGGATATATGTGGGCGGTTCTAACATCGGGGTCTTGAGAGCCTATGATGCTGAAGCGAGGTGGGTGTGGAGCGAAGCCGGAATGTAAGGGCGGGGGGAAACGGGAGATCCCCGCGAAAACCCGCCGACCAACGGCATCGTCCGGCACGATTCCCACGTGCGAAAATTCGGGGAGCAACCCCGCCGGGAATCGAACGCGATTCGCCTTGGTGGGAGGCGAGTAGTCTGACCGCCACACTACCGCGGCCCCCGGACCGGAAGAGTAATACAGATAAGTGGAAAACGGAAAAAGCAGCAATAACGTTGCGTCTTGGAGGAATGGCACCGCTCCTTCGATGCCTTAAAAAGCAGTAATTATATTTCATGAATATATAGCTTATCCTTGTCCTCGATAGGGTCGTATATTGACTGCATGACTTCTGACGGAAAAATACAAATATGATATGAGCGTAAATAAATAAAGAATGAAATTGAAATTTCAAAAAATTTAAGTCGAAAACCGTGATAAATGCTTCCGTTTTTAATACTTGAAATACAAGAGAAGTATGTTTTACAGGTTCTGTAGCCAATACACACTAAAAAGTGTCATATGGAAAAGTGCGTCTTCTGTGTAAGGAAAAGCAAATGTAATGCGTGCATGCCGTAAATTTTCTTGATGTACGTTATTTACAGGAAGTAAAAAAGTTATGTATAGTTAAGTTGTTAAGATGGCGAGAGCGCCAACATGCTGTCGGATCGCGTGACAGGGAGGCATATAAAGGAATCATGGCATAAATGTTATCAAACAGTTGTGTGTAGTTGTCAAGAAGGTCTTATCTGACAAAAAAAATTCACTAAAAACTTTAAGCCTATACGATTAATATGGATAATTACCGTTTCCAAAACTCTTCGTGTGTGTTTTGGGGTACATCCATCATGATCTCCTTCCTCTTGTGGCGAACGGTATGGCATTTTTGCAACTATTTTCCAGCGCTGCAGCTCCAAATTGTTAAATTGTTGCTGCCAACGCTATGTACTGGTGACCTGCTTCATTTGCCTGCCTGTAATTATAATTTGTGTTGTCAAACGGTTGTAACATCACGAGCGTAGATGAAGAGCCTAAATTACACTTGATCGTTTTTAGTTCTTATCATTTGCAGCGTTTAATGCTTCGCTGAACCCATGGACTATAACTCGATCAGATTTCTTCGGGGCTGGAACCCAAGCCGACGAATGCAGCACGATGGAGCGCGGACTGTTTCTTATAAGTTTGCTCCCTCTGAAGTGACGTATCGTTGAATGAATTCCCTGGCTTTGTCGCTTGGGCCCGTTCGATGTTATTGTTATTCTTTTAGAAAACTTCTCGTCACTCTATACGAAAGTAAATTTAAGGAAAATAGAAGCAGCCTCGGAAAAAATGTTTTTGGTCGGGTCAAGAATGGCTTTACATCGAAACGACGCGTGGGCCTACGTTAGCCCAGATGAATGTTATTAGTAGGATGCAATTTACCAACCCAATGTTCACTTACATTTTACAACTTTGGTAATATATTTGTAAGGAGTGAACAACATACGTAACGCCAACCGTATTTCATATTCCACTAACGTTGCTGTGTAGTGTTTCAAATACATTTGATCGACTAGTTAAAAAGCTCGCAACGATACTATACGTTTATTACCAATGATCGTGTAGACAAACCCTATTACTATATACATTAAGAAAATCGTTTGCTCGTTAGGTGTTGGTTCGAACTCGCACACTTCAACCGATTAGTCCAATGTGGTAGCTGTCAATATATTGTGTTTCCTTGTGGTGCGAGAAGTAATTTGAAATTAATGGCACCATTTGCTTTCAATATAACAATTCGTATTCTTTGAAACGCTTTGAAACTACCTAACTGTAATCCCTAGTGAAATAAACACACACACACACACACATATATATAAATATAAATATATATATATATATATATGTGTGTGTGTGTGTGTGTTATTCCATACAATCATTCGGAGACCAAATGTCCATTCATCCCGAAATTCATCAAGTATTCTACCAAATATGATTCCCATTACCAAAAAAATGTTGCCAACATATTATGAAATAAACGTATTTAAAGGAAATAAATGTTCTCTTATTTGGAAAGTCACAATATAGTGTGAAAAAATTTGAAAAGAGAACTATTCCGTCCAAAATAATAATTGCGAATTTTAGATGTAAAATTCTGGTTACAAAATTTTGATCTAAAATTAAAATTGATTCCAGTTATGAACTATTTTAAAAATGATGCACTTTCGTAATTTGTTGGGATTTTCTTATTTAATGGAACCGTCCTCTATTCGTCCTAAATTTGTGGCAGAATAATGTTTGTAGCTACATTTCGTTGGACCACCGTTGTTTTGATGTATGTATTCCAATAAAGCAAGTACCCAAATGTTTCAACCAAATACCAACCGCTCTGTCAACGTGTGTCATTACTGAAGAAGTTTAAGTATTTTTTCCTCTTACCATTGTCTATTAAGCTGAGAACGTTTCTTTGACAAATAGTTTCTGTGAACATGTTTAGTTTCATTTTTAATGTAAAGAGCATATACGACAGGAGGTGGATTGGCCATGGAAGTTCGGAATTTCAGGATTTTCGTGTTTTTCATCAGTTAGAAACATCATGAGGAATGTTTTTATGTTTTCCTGACATTATCTTCATATTTCTCAACTTTCTGTATAGAACTTTCCGCGCCGTTTCTTCGAAAACAGTTCGTCTGAGAGTGTTCCGCCGAGACTACCTTTCCTGTTAATTTAGACGTGCTGATTCATAATTCGAATTAACAAATTGTTTACAGCTCAGTGTCACAAAGTTTAATGCAAACATAGGGTGGCAACCCCCATTTACTCAATGGAGAGGGATGATTTTATTAACCACGTTTTCAGCGATGTTAGATCTCCATTACACAAATCGCATTTCACCGATCTGTTATTACTTCGCAAATGTTATCTGGTCTGATTTAACTAAAAGTATTTCCGTTGTGTTCAAAAACATCTTGTATTATATACATAACTGTGTTCCATTTATTATATGCAATGACTCAAAATAGCTTTTATTCTACAAAGTTTTATATTTATAATGTTGTCAGTAAATTATGGCCTCCCCACCCCCCCTCCAAATAATAGTGACCCAGTTCGGCCCTATTCTTTGGCCACCCCGTGGCAAGTGGCCTTGCCCGATAGAAAGCGGTCAGATTAATCGCCTACCACCAAGACGAACCGTGTTCGATTCCCGGCGGGGTCGCTCCCGGATTTTTTCACATGTGGAAATCGTGCCGGATGATGTCACTGGTTGGCGGATTTTCTCGGGGATCTCTCATTCCCCCCGCTCTTACATTCCGGCGCTGCTCCATACTCACTTCGTTTCATCCTCATCGCCTCTTAAGACCTCGATGTTAAGAGCCGCCCAAATCCCCCCCCCCTCCTCCTCATTTTGTCGTGGAAGGGGAAGGGGGTGAGGTGGAGAGTGTACTCCCCTCGTCTTCAGTCGGAGCACCCCCTCTGGTGGCCCGCCCCGGCAACACATGTGTTTTGCTTTATGAATAACTCCCCTGGGGAGGGGGGGGGGAGATGCGGCGCCGAAGTCCCATCCATTACTCCGCGATGACGGCTTCCCGCTATATTACCTTTCCCCGGGTACAGCTGCTTATGCACAAATATGGCGCACCAGCCAGCGCACACCAAACGCGGCTTTTTCTGGATTCCACCCGAGAAACTTCATACTTGCAAAAATGAGCATTAGGAGGAGCTTTTTGTGCTCGCCTGGAGGTCTAAGTGAAGTTGTCAGAACGTAAACTAAGTGTAGCACATTTTTAAGTACACTTATTTTTAACACTTTGCAAAACTGATCAGTAATTGCCAACCAACATTCGGCAAGCGATATGTCCGAGAAAGTACATTTTCATAAATTGCATTATTGAACACGTTGTTAGTTAACCGACATTTTAAAACTCGTCGTTGAAGAACGTAAAAACCATATACTTGCTTCTGTACATATATTTTGTCAACTGGCACACAAAGGTTTTCCTAGTTATTTTCACAGGGGTATAAAAAAGCAATACTGCAAAACGGGTGACGACCATCTAGTGCCATACGTAGTTTGAATAAGGAAATTAATGCAAGTACGAGGTTTAAAAACAAAATTCATCGGTCATTTAAAATAAACTGTTTGTAATCATTGGAAAATTTATTTTAACGAACAAATAACATTTTTAGAATTATTAATAAGCATTTTCCAAAAGTTCACCTGCTATTTTTCGTGTTACTACATCCTGTCGCCATTTTGGTTTACTTAATATGGCTGGTGCAGCAATCTTAATATGGTTGGTGCAGCAGGGTGTCATTTACGAGTTTTTCTAAGTACTTGTTATGCGACTCGGTTGAAGTGACTATTTTATCGTCAGTAGAGGTTAATAAAGAAAGCAGAAAGTATCACATCTAATGTTTTATATGTCCCCAACTTGGAAAAGTATTTGGTCCAGCCAGAAGCTTAAACTGCAGAAATAGGAAAAAGTCTTAAAAAATTTGGAAAGACTTAATTTTGAAAAAGTGGTTTGCATATCTGGAGACTGTAAATTGTGCACTCTTTTAAAAATACTCCCTATTAACTGACATCGTTTTTAAATTCGTTAAAAATGTTGTAAATATATGGATTTTTTTTTTCGTTTTGTATGTACCCATTGTCACACCTGCAACGTTCTTGTACACTCTGTGTGGATAATACCTCTTTATTTTAGTGTCTACGTTGCATGATTAATAACTTTTGTTATGTAGGGGAAATATGCATATCTCCCAAGTAAGGTATCAAGTTTAAAAGTCTAGAGTTATAGAATATTTTAATTTTGGTGGAGAAGGTCATCATATTTTCCTGAAATTTTGGTCTCATCCGATGTAACATGTGGGAGAGTTAAAGAAACAGGGAAGAGAGGAGCATACGGACAGTTGAGCAGTAAGCATAAATCACCGGTCTCTCTCTAATTCTCTCTTACCCTAGCGTGATGAGACTTACCCTCGAACAGTCGTCGATCTTGGACCGCCGACCTGATGAGATCGTAACCAACTGACGCCACCGCTTTTCACCTCGACGTCCACCACACTTCGCGTTCACGTCCAGATTTTCCGATATGCTCGATTCCTATTGGCTCTCCCTTGTAGCCTGGTCAGCGTTACGGACGTCAAAAGGTTTTGTGGATTCCCGCGGTTGTGGCTGCTGCGTTTTGTTTCCCGTTGTTTACGAACTTCGTTTCAATAACATCCACCGGCGACGTTTCTACTTCACCCGGTGTCGCTCTTCACATTGGAGTAGTAAGATCCTGTCGTTCCAAGAAAAGTATGTAGGTGAAACGACAAAACATAATATAGCCCATCTGTTTCTGTGTGTGATTGAATGCCCAAACGTATCACTTTTGCATGTCTCAAGTTTCCAAATTTCGATTAACGGAATAGTGATTTCCATCTTTCTCCTTTAATACTTCAGTGAAGCACACTTAAACTTCTAAACTTTATATGCCTATCATCGATATGATCACAAACTTGCTCATATCTGCAATATGTGACAATTCCGCAGCTGGCTGTCTTGATCAGCTTGTGTGAAAATTTAATGGGTGTGGATACAGTTTCTTTAAGCCCATTTCGCCACCCACGAGTACAAATCAATCAGTTACTCAGTAGTAAAAACACTGCACACCACAGCAGTGAGCAAAAGAGTATATATTTATTCCAGAAATTCTTAGTTGAACGTCTGTGCGCCTATGAAGAAGTACAACTTATTTACACTTAGTAACACATCATGTGAATGCATCGGAGGTTTCCAATTTTTTTTTAATTTTCTTCATCCATTTAAATTTTGGCCAGATCTACTGTAACACAGTAAAAGAAGATATAATTTATACAAAAAGCACAAGCAAAAGTACATCGACTTCTGCGAATTTCATTTATTTGTAAGCATAAAAGTTTTTACTAGGAAATTTTTAAGGGAACACTTAAGTTTACAGAGTTAAAATTTCTGGAAAGAGATATGTGGTAATCTCAAAGAGATTAAAATTCAAATAAGAAGTGCTGGGACGGTGCAGTGATACGAATTTATTTTTGTAAACAGAAGGTAAGCTGAAGAAATAATTTAACGTATTGAATCAATCGAAATAGTTGACAAACAACTATTAAGAATTAGGCGTGTAGAAGAAATATAAATGAGGGTTGCTGTAGAATAATTAAAACCATTATAGAAGTTACTGAATGTTAATCAGTGAATCAGCTGTGCAACCTGGTAAAACTGATAGGAAAGTCACGATTATATATAAAAAAACCACGCAATTTTGTGTTGCCAAACAAAATGTGTAGAGAATCGTAAAATTGAACAGTCGAAGTTCAGACTAATTAAGAAAAGGGGAAAATTCTTATAAACATAAGGCAAAAATTGATTCGAAGTTGATTTTAATACTCAAAAAATAAACAGGAAGACGAAAAATTGCTCCAGAAAAATCACAGATTTGGGTAAGTTCAAATGGATTTTCCAATATAAAATACGAAAAATTACCTATCAAGACTATCTATAAATTATCTATCGACTATCCATTAAATGTTTCCATGAACGGAGTAATACAGATAAAAGATAAATTTATTAAATTTATTTTAGGTATTCAATTCAGTAAGTGATAACCGAAATTCATACGTCATAACATTAGTAAATGTGAAAAATAATTTGCAGCATTTCCGGAATTGTCGATTACTGACGAAATATGATGGAATATATAGTGTTTAAGTATCGTTTCTATCAGTCGAAGCACTGATAATTAGAGACTATGTATTGTCGTAGGTAAATTAGGCTAATCCTAGGTTTAAACGTACTGCGAATATGAAGAAAAATATGTTTTTACATTATTGGCTGTCATGTGTGTATGAATCTACTGGCCCAATAAGAATTCTGGCACACTAAAATTGAACCTTTATGATTGGCCTGCTAAGTGCCAAACCGAGTAAAAAATCCATTATTCATTCGGAAAATAAACTAAGAAGCTACAGTACGTTTTGATAAATATGTTGACTCAAAAAATGTTCACGATTGCATGTGTAACTAAGCAATTATTTTTTAAATTGTGTTTAAGTAACTTTAGTGCTTACATTTCCCCAGATATTTCTCAAATGATTGAATTTATTTAATATTTAATAAATAGCGATAGGTAAGGTTTTTGTCTTGTTGCTACATTTATTTTTAGCACAGACTAGTTGGTTTGAGTAATTTTGCGGCTAGGTAAATAAAACAATTCAACAAACTATTTATGTTAGATTGCACCTAGAAAATATGTTACGTGTTAAAAAAAATCATGAACTAATAAAAAATATAAAAAAAGGGTGGTTTATTGCTGTTGACATTATTATTACCTACTGCAAGTTTACGTACATCTGAGGCGTGAACCTGAGAGAATCTCTCACTCACATGCACGCAACATACTCGGGGCGGATGGCTTTGGCGTGTGTGACGCCAGCACTCGGTCACCAGGCACGCACGCACGCACATTATTAAATGAAATGACACGACACCAGTCGCGTAGATCACAAGGAGAAACGAGGGACAAGGAGGGGAGTACCACTCTCTGGCGGCCACGCCTAACGCAATGAAGTGCATCGCCCCGAGCGCGGCAAACCGACGTCACGAAACATTTTAAGTGTTAATTTGAATAGCTCATGGCATACATGAAAAGAATCGTAACGAGGAAAAGAAAGATACGAAAAACATTCTTGTCGAAATTGTTATTTAAAGGTCTACATGTGCACGGTATCGGGTAGCTGGAGTCTCCACATATGCATGTGTACGTGCTTTGAAGTATTTTTCTCACATCCTCACCTGCACGGTGTTGGGTAACCACGAAGTGTGCATGTGTGGGAAGAGCAATGTTAGTACTGGCCAGCCGCACTCCTCATGCACGTAGTCACCAGATATGAAAGGTTAATTTCGAAGCAGTTCACAACCATAGGCTTTCACTCTCTGACATTCCAAAGGTCCACCCATGAATATTCACCGCAAAACACCTGAGCGATGTAATTTCCATGCAGTACATTATGATAGTGCATGCGATTCCTAAAATAAAATACAGCCCGTCTTCGATGTTGGCAGTGATAACTGTCGTCGGGTGCAAGTTCCACACTCACAAAAGATCGCGAGCAGATGCTTCGGATCGTACGGCCAAAGGGAAGATGCGAAAATCTCATTGCTACATGTTAGTACCATCATCACTTTACATGAACGTTTCTTTGTAGACAATATGCCAGTAGCAGGATTCGTCGATTGATGGACCGGAATTGGTACCTTCTTAAATATTGTCAAGACGAAATTCACGCATATTCGTCCGGTAGCCAAACAATGGTGGATAGCTATTTCAGCTACTATGTTTACACCGACTGAATGACAGGTCAGGCCGCAATCGTATCTCAAAAATCGAACTCGGACTTTAAGGAAACCTCGAAATCGATGGAGGCTTCCCCCTTGTATGCAATCTCTGCCCTTTCCCCCCTACCCTTCCCATACTCCCTCTCGGTATTACGCGAGTTTCACTGACGAACAAATACAACTGACAAAACAGATAGACCCGAAATAAAGTTAAGAGGACCTCAATTTGAGCCGGCATACCAGATATCTAACTCAACTCGGAGTCGTAGTTTCCGACCTCATTCACTCTAAGCATAGAGCCTTGTTTTTGTGCAGTCACCAGACAGTTGGCCCGAATCTCGGTGAACCATATTTGATTCCCGTCAAGGCACACCAGATTTACATACACGATAAACACAGACCCTGCACACACACACACACACACACACACACACACACACACACACACACACAAATAGAGCAAGAACGCCTTTTAGCATTTGCCAGCTACACTACCAATGCACATTGTAATCACAACATGGCTTTCACACGAAGCTGCTTGTGGCCATTTGAAGCTTTTATTCTTCCACATTATGAAGGGCAGCACCGGAATTAACCGTAGCTTGTTAGATATAAGATCTTGAGAGATGCTCTAAAAAAATTCCACGTTGCCTTTTCGTGCAAGAAGAGGTACCAGATAATATGTCATTTCGTGCGCAACGAGAGTCGTATGCCCGATGGGTGAAGATCACCGCAATAGAAAAAACCGAAAGATCTCAGTTCAGGTGGAGAAATTTCCCACCACCGAAAATACTTTGAGACCTCACTTGCTACTAGCCTCAAACTTAATCGAGGGCCCTCCTTGTGCTCGTTTACCCTGAATGTTAAATGAGCTTATCCATGTTATAAATGCTAGACACTCTGAAAAATGCAGGATAGAAAACAGGATGTGAATTGCTATAAACAAAAGATTTTTCTCTGTACTTAGCAATGCATGTATTTTTTTCCTCAAATAAATTTAGAGTATGATTTAATTTTTGTGCTGCAAGAGTTTTTGGTTTTCTTCCCAGAGTACGGATCAGGATAAGGATGGCATGTTATGGTCACGGCTTCGTTTATTCAAAATTTATGACACATTTTGTTTTGTTTTGTGTGCTTCTTTAAGTGTTTATTTCACAGTAATTTCCAAGGATGGCATGTTTGGTGGATTTCATCATTATCACGTGTGATTTCATGACGTGTGTGTACTTTGCTGTGCTCGCCTTCCCCTTTCTTTGTTAAAATGGGTGTCCTTCGATCATTATATTTAATTATTTTTTTTAAAGTTCCTATTTATTTTTGAATTCGATGTTTATTTATTGTTCGCATTCTTCTTGAAATCCTGTCTGCTAGGCTGTTTTAAGCCTCTCACTTCATAATACAACATATACACTGAAGAACCATAAAAACTGGTACACCTGCCTAATATCGTGTAGGAACCCCCAGAGCACGCAGAAGTGCCACAAGACGACGTGGCATGGACTCGACTAATGTTTGAAGGTATGCAGGAGGCAATTCACACCATGAATTCTGCAGGGTAGTCCACAAATCCAATCTGCGCCAATCTGAGAAAGGGTTGCACGTCTGTCACGTTTAATGATTCTCGTCAGTCGTCGTTTGTCATATTCTTTCACGATTTTTTTTTTCGGTTGCAGCGATGTCGAGGATTTGACATTTTACCGGCTTCCCGATATTCACGTTACACTCGTGAAATGGTCGTACTCGAACAACCAAATGTTATCGCTACCTCGGAGATGCTATGTCCCATATCTCGTTCGCCGAATATAACATCACGTTCAAACTCACTTAAATCTTGACAACCTGCCACTGTACCAGCAGTAACCTATCTAGCAACTTTGCCAGACGCTTGTCGTTTTATATAGGCGCAGTTGACCGCATCGCATTACTCTGATTGGTTCCATACCTCTGTTATTTGCACACGCACGCCTGTACCAGTTTTTTGCTCTTCAGTGTATATATATATATATATATATATATATATACGGATTCGTTTTACGTTTACCTACTTCGGGAACACTAATCCGTCGGCTTGTATATATGTATGGCTACATCAAGACAGGATAGTCCAGTTGATATTTGGACTGTGGAAAGGGAACATTGTCTCAACCCAAGATGGAATGTATTCCAGATCAATGTTTGCGTCGTTACTGAGAGAATAAATGTACCAAAAGCTACAATGCTAGGTGATATTAGGTCAACTGTATTCAGAATGTGGAGCGTACTACTTTGGCATGTGAAAAATTCAAATCGCAGTTTGGTCGGAGAAGTGACAACCTGATAAGACATCTCGAAACCTTTACCAGTATCCCTTCACTTCCTGGTAAACATTATCTGTCTCCATTGCAATGGAGCTGTACAGAAATAGTAACTTATGCGACAAGCACTGTAAAATCATCGAAGCAGAAAACTTCAACTGTGAATGCCACAGGCAGTTCGTTGATTTCATAAAATATTCCACGCAGCTACTGCGACAAGACTTTCGCAAATGCTAATGTAGCACGAATGCATGAAAAGATTGCATGTGTAAGGTGTACTCTCCGCATGGAATATCGATATGAGAAGTATTCTAAACTCTTTGCACGCACCGACAGTTTAAATAGGCATCATGAAGTATGTTAAGGGGCTGTATCATCCACCGACGTTAAACGAACAGACTATCCTTCCTCTGTGTGGTTTACAGCGTAAACTGGCAGTGATGAAGCTTCAACTGGTGAATCAGATGCTACACCGGCCAATTCTTTATCGCAACCTATGAATATAACATGTGAGATGAAGTCGAATGCAAAGGGATTTTTTCTGGAGCAATATGCATTTAGGGGTTTTCTAAAATATTACGTTACTCCGAATCTGACAGTTTCGACGAAAGACGATTGTTCATTTTTGGCGTATATGAAATAAAATGTAATAAACCAACTTACAGAGGAGGTGGAAAAATGCAGAGGTGCGAAATATAATATATATGGCTTGAATGCAGCTTTAGTAAACCAGAGCCACACAATGATGAGCATTCAAGGAAGGCATTCAAGACCTTGAATGTACCTGTCTACAGTGCACATAAAATAGGAGAGAGTGTTGAAAACAGCATAAAGAAGGTATGTTGCGAGGAAGAGGAAATGGTAATGAAGGGTTCTGGCTGGACTCTCGGTTTGGTAGATCATCTGCAGCTGATAATCAGTGGATTTTGACCACTCAACACTTAAGCACTATATTGATATCTTTGTTTTTGGTGTGGAATAAGAAAACATTGAAATATCCACATTCCATGGTATCACAAATTGTATGTACACAAATAGGCCTAGGCATGTGATAAGCCAGTTGATCGGCGATGGTTACATCTCTAAGGGGCCTACAGTGCTGGGAAGAAGTTTATATCTGGGCTGCTGCAACCTTCATCAGTAACATAGTTTCGTACCTATACCCCCACATTGCCAGTGCCTATGACGAGATCGAATGCTGCACTCGTCAACTCTTTACCAGGTGCAACAGTGAATGAGCCATCACCTTCCATGGTGCACCACAGCATCTGAATTATGTCATAGGTTGGTGGGTTCATGTAACAGAGCTTAGTTTAACGAGGGCCTTGGTGAGAGGCAGATCGTCTTAGCACTTGATGGTACCTGGTACAAATATTATTATGGAAACGACAGTCGTGGGTTCAGCAGAGGCGCCATCGAGTTCTTCGGATGGGTCACCTGTAGCACAACCATCGACAACTTCAGGCATGATGCCGACAGCGCCATCGATTTCTTTGGTTGAGACGTCTTCAATGGACCCCATTGCAACTTCGAACGAACTGACCGCGCCATTTCTTACTGCAACATCTGTTTCTTATACCATGCCATCCAGTTCTTTGTCTGATGTGTCTCCGGTAGAGTTAGGGATGTCGCCTATGGTACCTCCGCCAGAGAAAACCTATCCCTGCAGCTACTGCAACAAGGTATATTCGCATCAAACACACCGCACGGCACCATGAATTTCGTGACTTTATGAACAATCCCAACCGCATTCAATATCTGTGCATTGGTGCGGGCCGTTGTTTTATAGAAACGATACTTACTGCAAACATGTAAGGTCATACGAAGTTAAACTAAAGGCCTCATTGATGCCACGCTGCTGGTTCTGCAAAAGAAAGTTGTTGTGGCCTCCATCGGCGTAGTGATGGGTGGGGATTTCGATCCTATGGTTCCTCTACCAAAATAAGCTGCGACCAGGATGAACGACGAGCCTATGGGCTTACTTATTACCTGGAGCAACAGATCTTTCTACGAATACATCTTTATTCCTTGTTCCTGCTTATATCGATGCAACGACAGACGAACAAACTGGGTCCACTAGTGTATCATGTACAGAACTTTCAGTGGCGTACCGGTGTCGATTTTACTGCAAGGACTTTGCCTTCAAACTTATTGCATGATGACACGAAGTTTATAAGTGCACAGAATAGTTGGCGTCATGTTTAACGAAGGACTGAGATTTATATAAAGATGCATACTTTACATAGACGAACATGAATATTTTTTTTAGTGCTTTTGAAGTAATATATTTTAATAATTATTAAAAACAAAAATGTAGTATTTTTTTATTGACCTTATATTGTAACCAGCCTGGTATAAACTTATTTCGTTAAAAAACATCACTATGAAACGATTAATGACTAATCGCTATGATTATAAAGGCCTTAAGCATACATTACTGGAGCTAGAAATGATGCTTGCAAACGGAATTCCACGAGACTGGTGCTAATAAATAGCAAATTATATTCGCATATGCCTATAAATATTTTCTTTTTTACGAGCCGACATGTGAAAAAGGCTGTTTGCTGCATAATTATTTAAAACGAATATAAAAATTTGGGCATACTATAATTTAAGACTCATGCCCCAATTGAAAAAATAACAAGATCTTATAATACATTGCTTGTCTTTAAATAAATTAAACAAAAAACATCTCCAAAATATAGTATTTGTAAGCCATATGAACATTGGTTGAAAATAAATCTAACGAAATGTTTAATACAGAAAAATTTTCTGTAATTCTACGAGGGAATGGCAGTCTCTTCGTTTGGACGTCTAATATACATTATGTAAGCATTGCTTTTCCATGGCCACCTGTGTAGGTCATTGGTCAGTTGCCATAAGAAAGTGCGAAATTAACATAATTTAAATTTTTCTAAACCGATTTTGCATTAAAATACATTTTCAATCATTTAAAATGTAATTTTTTTAAATATTTTGACATTTTTCAAACATTGAATACGATAAATTTAAATAAAATAATTTTAATTATTTATAAATACATCGATTCCTAGATTATTGATCGTTTTACGATTGTTTTGACAAGGCCGGCCAGCTGCCTGTCGTGTGTATAGAGGATGACATTTCTTAAGGGGGGGGTGGGAGTCATGGACGAATGATGAGATAATGAATATTCATTGCGGAGGGTGGGGGGATCATGGTCTAGGGATGTAAGGTGTGCAGGGTGGTGGGAGTATATTTGATGGGATGGGCGTATATATTGATACATTCAATATACTTCCCGACGATGTTTGGCACAGTGATCTAAATCGCTTTAATTATTAGATAATTAATAAAAAAATGGGTTTGAGGGTGATTAGTGAGTGGTTAGTGGAGGAAGGTGTAAGGTGAAGTGACGAGATTGGATGGCTGTTAATGTCCTGTTGAGGGGTGTTGGTAAGGTGAGGTGATGGTACTCAGTTTTGATTTGGCGATTGGGNTTGGGGGGGGGGGGTGCTTCTTAAATCCAATATGTTTGTCCTGACATTGGTTTACATAATCGTTATGACATCAAGATCGTATGCGCCTTGAAAATACGAGTCCAATGGTATATAGCACTCAATACTTACGCCTTTAAAATTTTTAATTATAAAAAATTATTTAAATTAAAATTTACAAATATTATTTAAAATTATTTTATATTATCGACTCCTTAGTTTTTTCACTGTGGCTGATTCTTTGGATACCTCAGCCACATCGAGGAGACAGTCAGCTACATTGAGGAGCAAGCAATTTTTTTTTATTGAGGAGGAGGGGGAGGGATTTTGGTGACAAAATAGGTTTTTTCGAAAGCTTAACGGGCCATTTTGAGAGGGAAACGGGATATTTCGAAGTGCCGGCCGTTCCCAGACCGCCGCACCTACCAAGGTTGCGGACAACTCCGAACTCTGATGCCAGATGCCTTGTGCGAAAAGGAACTCTTTATATCTACTTATAGGTACATACTTTCATCAATTTTTGAAAAGTAATTTTCCAAAATTATAATATTTCTTTAAGTACTTATAACTTATTTCATGTCACAACCAAGCAATATTAATTATGCTAAAAAAGGTAGAAATCATTATTTCCCTATTTTGAGTTATATATGTATATATATATATATATATATATATATACACACATGTACGCACACGCACACCCACAAACACACAAACTTTGTAATACATTTGTTTATCCTGTTTTTTGGGTATCGGTTTACATATACTTGTATATCAGGCAATTTGGGATACATGGTAACCTGATTCATATCAGTAAAGAGGAATCGAGAAAATGGTAAATTTATATTATGAATTTGTGGTTAACATTAGATTATGTTTCCTGAATGCGTCTTACCTAATAGATATTACTCAAAACGTAAAATTATTTCTGTGTGTTCCTTGGAAACGAATCGCAATTGTTAAGCAAGCCTTAGACAAACTGGAGTTGTAAGAGGCAGTCGCGACCAGGAGTCCAACGGGCTGTCACTACTGTCGCGTCAAAAACGTGTAATAGTTATTTTTCAAATTTCGGTATTAATTAATTTATTAAAAATATATTCGATCCTGGAATTAACCACATTTAACTCAGCTGTAACTAGCCCTGTATTTTTTTTTTTAATTCTGCTACGCTGACATAATTTTGTGCTGCAATTTCTTGGAAACATGAACTTTAATGGTGGTATATATAAGGGCAATGCTCACCGTTTTCGAAACGACTTCCAGAAGTCGACAATCCTTCAGACAATGGAGGATCGCACGTACAAATTCAGCTTACACATCGTAACGAAAGCATGTCGTTTGTGAAAACACAGAAATAATTTAAGTTATAAGTTCATAAAACATATATTGTAGGCTACTTAATTTAAATAATTTAAAACATAACGGGTTGTCAAAAACTGTTATGAAATCCTTTTTAATACTATTTGTCTAGAACTACCAAAACGATGAAATCTTTCTCTAAAAATCTGCATTACACTTTCTGTTATGAATACACAGCGATTTGATTTAGTACCAGACTACTTGATTTCGAACGAGTCTGTTAATTACGCTGTCATTAAAGTGTATTAAAATCTTTTTGAAGTTGATGAAAATGCAATCACCAGTTTACACGTAGGAAGTTAGAATACTTTTTGGGAAAGTGGCAGTGTTCCATATCTTCCGTCTTAAAATATCGTGTCAATGGAATCTTTATTATATATTTTAATATGATCACTAATAGAATCGGCTTTCAGATTCATCAGGAAGCACTCATATTTAGCTTTGCATATATTGAAAGTCGTCATTTCATATGCAGCAAAATTTAACTGAGAAGCGAAATCTTTAAATTTAGGGTTCGAAAATGCACGACTTAGGATGTAGTATGACAATAATTATTATAGTTCTTGTTTTCTTCAAGATAACAATGATGCCCAGTGTTTGTACCTTTTGCTTCGTGAATGAAGTATGGCAACAATTCGTAGTACAATAAGCTACAACAGTCGTGTACTACGTAGTACATCTTTGGCTTCGTATTTAACCTTTGCGGCATGATAAAATTCAAATTGTGTACCTGATGTAAACAGACAAAAGTTTAAAATTCGCGCTGAGTCTACGACACTGTTTACGAACTTTTAAGAAACAAATGTCAAACTGAATATTAGGTCAATAACTAATTTCCTATGGACATTATGTGCTGTCATTTTAATCACAGAGTTGTTATTTTTATATAAAAACATTAAAACACATAAACACGAAAAAAAAAAAAAAAGTTCTTCTCATCATATTCAATACCGCAATGTCAAAGAACATATAAAGATCGAAGTGTTAAGTTTGCAGAAGAATGCGCTCGTTTGCGTTTAGAGAAGCGAAAGTGAATCTTTACTTGTTACTATAAAATTGCGAAGGAATGTATCTAACGACTATTTCCACCAGGAAAACATATCAGCTAGGTGAAAGAACAGTTGCGATAGCTGTTTTTGATTAATTTATTCCGTTATAAAGTTCACGGTCACCAACAAAATTAGTTATTTTAAACTCTTTATCCGGGAAACGTAATTCCAAATATTAATTTCCGGCTGCATATACGTAGCGTACAGATCAATCCCGGAACTTGTCGAGCTTTATGGCCTGTATCACAGGGTTCTCATTAAATTGTGGGCGAGCCAATCAACATCGAATGAATTCCTTTGAAAATGCCAGGTACACTTGGGCGAAATATGGCCGGCCACCAACTTTATATTTCAAATAAGGTCTAAAAAAAAAAAAACCCTAACCAATCAAACCGTGATATCTACGCCGGTGGTGATGATTTGGATCGTCATACAATCCGAAACATGTAATTTGTTTTGCAGGCTAAAGAGCGGGTGAAACAAACCTGTTGGTCCAGTGGGTATAGATATGATTGATTCGGGGTCTTTTTTATACGTTTTTATATTTTGGGAACTAATAACGTTTCGCAATAATCCAACGAGGAATGGTAATAAAGTGCCTAATGCATCCTGGACTGTAACTGAAAACAAAATTACTATCTAGATTGAAATCCAGATTATGGAATTTCATATCGATTCACGGCAGTGTACGACTAGCTGCCATGCGAAGATTATGTATATGTTGAGTGACTTTCTCTGTGCACCTTTCTCCTTGCAATATAACGTTCCCTTTCAATAACATTTTAAAGTGTGTAGCAAAATAAATAATAAACTTTACTATGCACTAGCTTACCCGGCCACGCGTTGCTGTCGCATAAAAGATTTTGGTTCTATTCATTTCTGTGAAATTAATTGAAAGAAGTATATGTATTTTCAAAATCTTTATTATTTAAGTACGAGAAACTGAAATGTCCAAACGGACAGCTGTCAACAAAGGCGCTTCCTGACGCGAATGCTTGGTAAAAATGATCTTTTTGCAGATTTTAGTACCTTTGCAAGTAATACAGATAAAAAAGAAATGTGTACAAACACTCGTGAGAACGAAAGGAAGGTTTATAAAAAAACAGAATGAAAATTGGTTGATTTTTTCGGGAGTTATACGCGTCCGAACAAACGGACACAACATATATATATATATATATATATATATATATATATATATATATTCTATAAATGAATACGCTACTGTACGGGGCACGTCATAACTAATCGTAATGATTTTCGGAACCGTAAGTTTCTAAAGTTCAGTCTTGGCTTTATTTTAAAATACTGCTTTTCATTTGAAAACAGGACATATTGAATTATTAAAACAGGAAAAATAAGAATTAATTTTGTACATCTAAACATTACACAACTTGTACATAAATTAACACTCCCACTTGAGCGTTCAAGTCCTCGTCGATACGGCGCGGTGTACTTCTTTCTGGTAGGAATAAGAGTAACAAATTTTGGAAATATATTATATATTCACAAAGGCAAATATTCGCAAATTGTTTTGATTCTTTACAATAGAAACATTTGCAAACTTAAAATGTTATTACAGCTATGTTGAAATTTTAACACCTCTAATGAACGTTTGCCTTATATGCCAGCGGATAAATTTTATTAGCAACAGAAAGTTTAAAAAAATTAAAAGGTTTCCAGAGCAGTTTTAAGTGAGCATAGGAATGGGTAAAATAGTTAGAAAATTTTATTGGCAAAGTTGTATTACCTCTTTCCTACAACTTTGAAACTCCAACAATGGTTTAAAATCATTTAAACAAGTGATCCTTAAGAGTTATAGAAGACGATTTCGTTAATTCGCATAAGTTTGTGATATTAGAAGAATACCTCAATATCAGGTTTGCATACAAAATTTTTTTCCCGCAGTAGGCGTTCTGATCGCACAGATATTCACGTGCCCCGGTGGAAAAACTTCAAGTTGAAGCCAAACACTCAGAACGGTAGCTGAAAACAGACACAAACTCCGTACTCCTGCAGTCGTAGCTGAAGGAGGGTAGGCTTTCTGGGAGCACGAGAAATGAAAAGGTGAACTTTTTCTGTTTACTTTCCACCTCACAACTTGAAGAACGCACTCGCAACCCGAACAGTATCCTCTCGTCTCGGCCAAGGTAAAAAAAGGGAAGATTGAGCTCTTCGCTCTCTGCGTGTGCGTGTTTTTATAAATACGCATACTCATTTCTGGTAGGGATAAAAAACGAAATAACAAATTTCATGGGTAAAAAAAAATTTCCGAAGTTTTTATTCCTATCCGGCAGGCATTTTTATTTCTTCCAGAGCGGCAGCCGAACTTTGTTTTCTGTTTCTCTTAACCCGGGTGCAGACTTGTAAGCCTCATGTTAAATGCATCGGCGGGAGGGGGTTGGGGAACCTGACGTCTTCTTACAACCCTTATAAATGTGAGCTGGGGTTGAAAGGGGCAGAGTTGAGGAGCTAGTTCGCAGGTTCGCCGCAAGTTTGATCACGTCACTGACAGGAGACGGCTGATTTAACTGCCTTCCATCTCGCGAGAAAAGCCGCTGATTTGCATACGGTCCACTCGAACGATCGTGTGGGTTAAAGCACTTACACTAATCCTTAGAGAAGGTTCGACCCCTTGTCCAGACAGGGAATTTCTAGAGCTGACCCATTTCCAGTTTCAGATAAATGGTTGACCGGAACTTGTCACGCGAATAGCTTCTGCCACAATTCTACAGCCTCCAGAGACAGTTTCACAAGCCTTCTTCTGTAGTTTGCTATCAAAAGTTTATGATGGATTTCGTGCGGATGTACCCACGAATGCCTGCACAATTTAGGCTTACCATTTGGTGACACGTTGGGGTGCGTTAATTTCTCAAATTAATGCAGCGTTATGTAAGGTTTGAAGAAACTATAATTTAAAGTTAGTTTGTTACTGTGCTCCGCAGTTGTTTTGGCACACTGTAGATCTCACCAAGACAATAATAAACAAGAATACATATCGTGACTCCATCATGTGTGACCAAGTCGAAAAAAAAAAAAAGACTCAGGAGGCTGTATGCACAGACTCGCCTAGAAGTGAAGCACCACTACCATCTCCTCTAGTGGAAATTCCAATCGTTACTATATCTCGTATTCTCAGTACATTTTAATTTAAGCCCCGTGCTGATTCATGAAGTTTAGTTTGGATGGTTATTACATTAGAAGATGCACGAGCTTGCCCGAAGTTGATGACGTCAGTTGATCTCAGCCAATAAGAAGTGGCTGTAACTATGACGTTTGCTTCTTCTCGTACGAAATAAATTGGAGAGGTTGGCTTCTCAAAATACGCATATTATTATTATTGTAATTTATAAAAATAAAATTTGTTTGCTTGTGTCAAAAGAAATCATACGTAGAACTTCAAATACCTACTGCCAGTTTACAAAGAAATGACATGGAATGTCTATTTAAAGGATATTTTTAACACAACTCTATGAAATGATATATGTATGTGAGATTTATGAGGTAAGGCAATAATAGCCTACATAATATTTTAGAAATACTTCACAGCTTTTTATACCTTTATTGAGTAACTTAGCGTCTTATTACATAACAGTTATATGGATATTTATACTGAACTACAAATGCTAAAAAAATTTCTGAAAGCAACAATTTGGTGAATATACTTCGTAGATAAATTATTATCCCATTTTAACATATCTATCTTTATGACAGTATACGTACAGTATATATTTTTAGCTTTGACGTTTCGTAAAAATTGCTATATTTTTTTTTTACTTAATATTTGTACATTTATGTAATTTACATTTACATATGAGAACAATTAGAAATCTATATAAGTAAATAAAATTTACTAAGTTAAACGCTTTCTAGCTAATGCAACGTAACTAAGAGTGTTGCACGTTCAACAAAACGGAACTGTCTGTGGAAAATTACTCGTATCTCGAGGAATTCATTTCAGTAAATACATTCTAATGGCAGGAATGTGTCGTTTTACAGCCATGTACGAAATAAAAAAACTCTTTAAATCCATCATATTGAAGCAGAAATCTCAATTAGTTACCAATTTACGGAGTTCTATAGGCGACTAGATTTCTACACTTAAAAAATAAGGCGCACTTAACACTTACTGCTATAGAGCATTCAAAACGAGCCATCAAGTGACGATTTACCTTCGTTTCTAGTTGCAGTGGCGACTAGATTATTCTCTGCTTACGCCTTGCTCAGGACAATAGCCAATTAATAGGCCATTTTTGCCTGTGAATGTAAAGTACTAGGAAGTCTGGGAATGTGCCAAATAAATTCGCGCAATTGACACATCTATAGTAAGAGATTTTAATTTAAACATGGAGGTGTTTGAATAAATCCAACCATTGGACCACAGATTTTGGCACGCTCTTATAGATGAATCTGGGACAATAGTTATATAATTGCGTGTCGGAATTATGCGAAGTCCACTGACGAAAATTACGTACCGCTGTGGATTCTACCAAAGGAAAACTGTCTGTCTAGCCTGTTGTTAGAAGTTGGCGAGAATTTCGGAGATCTTTGTGCGTAAGAGAACTCACTGGCTCACTTTAGAAAACCCAACATTTTACCTAGGTACTACACTGCATCCCCAATAAATATAGCCACCCGATAATCTCAGCTGCATCTACCGACACGCTTGCTGGGCGTAAAAAGGTTTTTATTCAATCCGTATATTAGCATCACAGCACACTCACGGACGAAAATATACTTACGTGAGATAACATAACTGGTTCCTCGAAAATACTGTGCACTTTTTTTACGGCACACCTATCCTATCATATCGTTCCACGTCTTTCAGCAACTTTTACTCCACCGTAAGAGCCGCTCAGTAAGTCAGAGAACTCGCCTAACCTGGTTGTACGTGCAGTTGTTCTTCCTGGCCGCTATTATGTAATAGTTAGAGACCTGAAAAATTCGCGAGTTCAATGACCTGCAGGCTAGACTCTACAGTCTTATGTAGAAATATACCGATATCAACTGCAGATTGGTTGACTGCCGTCACAGGGGAAGGCGACAATTGGACACCGTTATCCAGGAGGTGTCAAACACCGTGCGGACCAATGGCTGAAGTTATACAAATGCACGTGTTTTGAGTGCTAGCCTGTTCCAAAATGAATACGCGAATTCTTTAGATCTCTACTTATAGTTCATGAAGTACACACCCGAACGATTAATGGTCCTTTCGCATGTGTACTGTTGATATGTCAGGTAAATATGTACAATTATGGACACACGCCATTGCAAACACTTCGTTGTAGTCTGACAAATCACACAAGGAAAAATGAAATAATTAAAATAATAACGTAGATAAAAATAACATATAGCCTTTCCGCGGTTTCTTCACACTTTTGAATCAAAGCTTTGAAAAATCACTCTATGTAAAACCTGTTTGGTTGTATCCAATGTATGTCATATATCACATGCCTTCCATACTTCTGTTTAGATAAAACTCTCTTATTTTTGGTTAAATTGAACTTTATTTACATTTAATTTATAAATTATAATATTTCCTTTATAATTCATATGAATTAAATCAGTGAGAAAATAAGGGTTTTGGTAATGCCTAGTAAGAAATATTTCTTGTGCAAAATATTATTAAACTGAGTGCGCACGAATATGGTGCGTTGTTCCTTTGGTGTAATTTGCTATACTTGGTTAAGCTTTGTTTGCACGAGGTGGAGGAATAGCCTGAAGGTAGAACTATAGCAGTGCTTCAGAAAAGTCTGAGGTTACTATGAATGGACTATGCATACAATATATAGGAATGAACGAGCTTGAGTTAGTTGTTTGTCAACAAGTATGTAACACACTTATAAATCCAAGAAGGAATTAAGTCAGAAAACAAAAGTCAAAACGACACAACACAACGAAAATATCACATACATATAATTCCGTGCAGGAATGTAGTCAGATGACATCAGAAAAACGACCCAACACAACCATTATTGGTTGCCAAACAGACAAGCAACAAGTATGGAGTACGAAGAATATTTCAAAGACTGAACAAACAACGAAGATCACACAAACAAACACAATAGCTGAAACAGATGTAAATGCAATGGCGTATTCATATAATTGTTTAAACAATCAGTTACTCTCATTGCAAGAATCATTCAAACTATATATTTTACCGTTTACACTGCGTGAAATGTTCTAGACGTATTATTTATTTTGATTATCTGTCATATTTAAAATGGACTTGAGACTACGGAATATATAAGATGAGTAGAATATTCTTCTATTAAAGTTCTCATTGGGTGGGAGTCATGATAAAACACTAGTTCATGGGCAATTAAATTTTGAAGCGAACCTTCCAAAGAGGAGCTTGTGGTATTTGGTGAGGTATATTGGCCCCTCGTCATCAAAGTTCTAAAATAACTGCAAAATATTTTAAGGAACAGCCAATAATCTGTTTACATTTGTATGCCTGCGCCGAAGGCGAGATTGAACGCAAAAAAAACTCGGTTTTCTCTCGCGGATAAACTTTTATAACCTATTTGAACACCGTGAAGTCATAGACCCTTGAAATTTAATTATTGCATACTAAAGTAAAACAGTTTTCAGATTAAAGCTCAAAGAACATTTATATTATATTCATACTTATGATTGTACCAATACCAACAGGTAGTCTTCATGTGTCACATATTCTCCATTGCTGTATGTAGTGAGGATGGGTGTAAATTAGGTTATATGGTTTTAATAGTGCTGGTTCACACACACACACACACACACTGGAACAGCGGCTAATGCACAGGAAGCTGAGGCTCGAAAACACATAGGAACGTGGAGTCTAGCCTACAGGTAGTTTAAAACGCGAAATATTCCTGTCCCTAATGAATTGTCTATCTGAGATAATGAGCGGAGGAAAGCAAACGGCAGGCTTTATAATGCGCCCAATTCATACAGCCCGCTTAAACAACTGAACACACACCCGCAGAGACTATAACACCGGAAGCGGCATTGTCCGCTTCGTTTCCACTGAAGTTAAAGGGTTCAGGAGTGTTCGCTTACACAGCCCCTTCTCTGGAATCGGCGCGCGTCTAAAAGGCGGGCGAAGTCAAATTGGGCCGGGCGCGTCCGTGCCGAAGGAGAGTGGTTTGCGCTGTTCCTTCCTCTCCCTGCTTCCAGCCTTTGCCCCATCGGACCACAACGACCCGGTTGGGAGAGGAGGGTCGCTCGAATGCCGGGCACCCTCACCCCCAACCGAATCTGTTAGAGGTCTAGCGGTTAATAACGCCCACACCTTCCCCATCCCTCCACCCACGGTTAGCCACTCATACCGAACCATCCCCTTCCTCCATTTCCACCACCCCCGCAACGTCATGCACCGAAGGCCTCGGACAGCCCGCTATGTACGGAACCCGACTCTTTTGACCTTGCGCTCCATCCACAGTAAGGCTGGGTTCACAAATGAAAAATTTACAATCATCACACGAACAGAAGAACTCGTTGTGTAGTGTTTGACACGATGGTTTACAATAGAAATTAGCAGGTCGTGTGCGTGGTTGGGTTTTACTTATGCGTTGAAATACATAGTTATGTTTTATACCTTAAGTAAAATTTTTAAGACGTTGACCAATCAGAATAGAGCAGTGAACGTTGTTGTCGGGAAATTGTTATGCACAGGAATGTAAGCATAAAATATAATTATTAAAAAGGCATGTTTATGATTTTATGCGTAAATTACGTTCCCACTAATAACCTTTTCCGTCAGCAAAGATATGCTTTGAAGAATGATCTTCGCATACGTAGTTGTTAACGAATAAAGGGTAGGAATGTCTGCCAGAAACAAAATCTAACAGGAAAGGCTTGTCCCAAGTCTTCATTGGCTGAACTTAAAATCAGCCTACCATATGTATTATGAATCATGAATCCCTCCTTCACCATTCTTCTAGCTCGCCCACACCTTTGTGTTTTTCTTCTTCGACTTTGCTCTATGCAATAATGGCGTTCAGCGCCACGAGATCAACCGACAACGGCCCGGGAAGGAATCCTGACGTCGACGTCTTCCGGGAAACATGAAATGGGCGTTAATATGCTTATGCAATGGTTTGCTGCCATACCAGATGTATGTCTTATGAGATGGCATACCAATCGTTTTTTTAAGAGGGGACCCATGTCCGTATAAGCATGGTTTGGGCGCTGTGGGGCCTGTTGCATGGCCATCGCGGTCATCAGATCTGACACCTCTCGGCTATTTTCTTTGTGTTACTATAAGGGGTGTGTGCACGAGACTGCCGTACCGACAGAAGAGGACCTTAACGCACGAATGCACGCAGTGGCTGTACTGCCGAGCACACAACCCCACGTGCGTCGATCTCTGCACCGCCGATGCCGGCTCTGTAATCAAGCAAGGGGGCAACAATTACAACTCCTTTTACAATCTAATGCACGATGTGATGCTCTTGTTGGCGTGGAGGTCTCATGAGACGATGTGGAACATTCACACATCACCATATCCGGAGCGTTGTCAAACTTTGATGCCCCACAGCGTCCAAAACCAATCTTTTCCGGATGTAGATCCCCTTTCTCAAAAAAATATCGATTTGCAATCCCACACAGCATTAAACATTGTCTGTATTGTTTCGAATCATCCGGTATATAGTCCATTCGCGGTTACTTCCAACTTTTCTGAAGCCCTGCTGAAGTTCTACTTTCAGGATATTCCTCCGCCTCATGTTAACATAGCGTAACCAAGTCTAGGGAATTGCACCGAAGTGACATCGCACCACACTTGAGCGCACTCAGTTTAATCATATTTTGCAAAAGACTATTTCTTACTAGCCATTACCAACACACATATTTGCTGCCGTTTTTATTCATATTAATTATAAATGAAATATTATAATTTATATACAAAGTATAAGTGGGAGTCCCAATTTAACAAAAAATATGTTACTCTATGTTAACACAAGTATAAAACATGGGTTTTCTCGGGGATCTTCCGTTTCCTCGCCCTTTCGGTCCGGTGCTGCTCCATACTCACCTCAATCACCCTCACCGGCTCTCAAGACGTTGCTGTTAAGAGCTGCCCAAATTTATTCTCTCATTCACTCACTCAACTCCTCCAATATTAACAACCACATTCAATTCCCCCCCCCCCCNTTTATGCATGCGGTAAGCTCCCACATCCTTTGGAGAGAGTTTTAGCAGTTTTCCCTGAAACTGATGGATCGAATATTCACCATTTATTACAATTTTTGACTGAGTTAATTAGTATAAAACAAAAAGGAAATATATCAGTTGATAAGTTGCTGGAAATAATTTTTCCTTTCACTTGTTCTCCTTTGAATGGCAGAACGACATTAACTGTTGCTAATAATTGCAGTTTTAATCAGTATCACCAGGATATTATTGATTATTTTATTCCGGCAAGAATATTGGTCAAAATTAGGTACAGACTGCAACAGCACTCCGAGCCCTTGGCAAATTACATAGTTGACATTCAGGAAGCAGCTATAGTTCTTCGCTTGTTTGTGTCTGAGACGGAAATTGTCTCAACCATCTTGGATGAATTGAACCCCACAGAGCGTTCACGCATTATTGTTGTCAGTAGACCTCAAACGTTCGCAGAGTTCGATAGGTTTTTTTCATCAATTCAACAAATGTAGCTTTTGCAGATCAATTGAGGAATAAGTCACATTTTGATTTCAAAAACCTCTCAACCTCATTTCATAGGAAAAAAAACGAGACAAAAAAGGAGTTTCTGAATGCAAAGTTTCGGCTAGTGTGCGTCATAAAGAGATACCCAATGATCAGTCAGAAATGGGTGAGAAAAGAAGAAAAATCAGAGAAAACTTGTAATTATTGTAAACAGACAGGCCATTTTAAAGCCAGTGTAAAAAACTGCAAGAAAAACTGAAAATTAAAAAATATAATTAAAAAAACGCGTAGACCGGTGGTCTGAACCTCGACAGAAAAGGTTACGATCATCTAAAAAACAAAACTTTTTCCAAAAAACAGAAATTACAACAAGGAGAAAATTTTGACACAGGGATACACTCAGTGTGTATTATGAAAGACTTTTTAGAAGATGAGTTAGGAAACAAATGACATTGTTTCAGTAATAGGAGATGTGAAGTAAATATAAGGAAAATGGGTACATAAAAAAGAGAAAATGTCATAACATTTGACCATTAACCTAACCATTTTTGCCATATCTTGCTACACAGTGAGGTCCTTTTGAAATCAATGGCCTCGTTGATACAGGTTCTGTGCATAGTTTTATTTCAGGATGAGTTTTTAAATAAATTACAGAATGAGGGATAGATGAAAGGTACACAGCCCGTATATTTGAAGTTTGTTACATCTTCAGATCAACCCTTGCAGGTCAGTACAGCTGCCATTGTAAAAATAAAAATTGATCAGTTTTCTTGGACATTCCCATTTTCAGTTTGCGACGCTATTGCGAGTAATCTTATTCTTGGCTCAAATTTCATTTCAAAGATAGGTATGATAATTGACATACAAGCCAGAGGCGTTATTTTTAAATTCAATAAGCAAGTGATAATTCCATTTTCTATTTCTGAGCAGAGTATTAAAGAAGTACAAGTGTCTGAGATTCGTAATAATCAGAGTTTCCTAGCATTAATTCACCTTGATCAAGAAAGCAAAGGATTGTAAGGAATTTGTGTGCTGATTTACCTGGTGTTTTGACCCCCAAAATTAGGTCGTACTAATTTAATTGTATATGATATCAAACTTCTGGATCTTAAATCTTTAAAGCGTTATCCTTATAATTTGGCACCTCCAAAAATGAAAATTATGAGAAACGAAATTCAGGAATTATTCGACAATAAAGCTGTATAACCATCCAAATCTTCTTTAAGTTCTCCAGCTCTGCTGGTACCCAAGGGAAAATACCTTCGTTTAGTGGTAGACTATCGTCTTTTGAACAAACGAATCGATTTTGAAAGTATACCATTACCAAATTTGAACTCTACCTTTTATAGGTTTAGCAAGGTTAAGTATTTCAGTCCCTTCGATTTGAATTCTGCGTACTACCAAATTGCTCTTACCAAGGAATCAAAACATGCCACTGGATTTGTTGTACCATGGAACTTGTTCCAGTACAAGGATGTGCCTTTTGGTCTTGCTACTGGAGCACAAGTACTTAGACGTATTTCGATCAGATCTTAGGAGATCTTAAATTTTAACACGTTTTTAATTACCTGGATGACTTAGTAGTGTACACAGAAAGCTTTGATCATCATGCAACCCATTTAAAAGAATTCTTGGTTAGATTGCGTGAGGCAGGTCTTACGGCTAACTTCAAAAAGGTAAAGTTTGCAGCTAATAAAATTTCTTTCCTGCACCAACTAGTGTCTGTGAAGAACGTTTCTATTGGCCCAGACAGAACCAAATCAACCAGAAATTTCCCTCCACCCCAAGACGCAAAAAGAACTTCACGTTTCACTGCTGTGGTAAATTTCTTTTCAAAAGTTTCCCAAATGTGCTGAACACGCTGCACCAAAGAATTCTTTGAGGAATAAAGGAGCAAAATTTGTGTAGGGTAAATAGCAACAAGAAGCATTTGAGTTTTATGTAACAAGATATTGCTAGCCCTCCTGTACTTAGGACTACCGATGTTTCCACGTAATTTATCCTCCAAACAGATACCTCGACCACAGCACTCGGTGCTGTGTTGTCGCAAGAAAGTGATGGGCAGAGGCAGCCAATCGAAAATGCCTTACACGCATCTTGACCCACCAGTAGAGACCCGGGAATTTCGCGAGTTCTTTTAAGGACAAGAAGAACTTTATCCGCATGCATCACAGAGTTTCCATTCTATTAGACAACAGCTTGTTAGATACACCCCGGACAACTTTCTACCAATAACGAACCTGTAGCGAAAACAAGGCCCGAATCCAGCGCTACATGGTTAGTGGTTAAATTGGAGCAACAGCCAATGAACAACTAACTGACGCTCGAGTGTACAAAGGATTGTGGAGCCTATCTTGTTGCCGAATGAACACTCAAAATTTCCTGGTCTCTACGGATCAGGAAGAGAAAGCTTCATCAGTTAGAGTTAGAGTTAGAGTGTTTAGCAGTTGTGTTTGGAATTGACAAGTTGAAACGGGTAATCAGGCACTGTTATGGTTACCAGCACATCCTAAACAACTAGGAAAATTAGGTCGTTGGATAATAATTATATCTGCCCTCAAATACAAAATTAAATACAGCCGAAGTACTCGAAACACTGTTGCAGATACATTATCTCTTATTTTCGAGAATTATCCCGAGGAAACCACTTCTCAAAAGTAAACTAATCTTTGCGGTGCATTGTTAACAAACTTTCCTTTGGCATTTCAGGATATAGAGACTTATGAAAAGTCACACCCTTATATTAGTGACGTTATTAATCAGATTCAGAAAGGCACTGAACCAAAACAGTACAAAATATTTTAGGGTGTTTCCTATTGCAAATCTCGTTCTTCAAGAGAGCATAAAATTTTTTTGCCTCAGAATCTACGATAAATGGTTTTCCACTATTTTCATAAACTCCTTTAGGTGTTCATCTTGGAATTTAAAAAACAGTCAATGGTATTAGGCGTATGTTTACCTGGAAAGGCATATACCAATATATTTGAGAGAGAGAGAGTAAAGCTCAGTAAACTTTGTGCCTTAAGCAAACCTGCGCATGATACCAAGTTAGGGTTACTGTCATTTGACATTGCAGAGCAACCATTAAAAACGTTTTTTATTGATGTTTTTTTTTTTTTTTACATTTACCTTGCTCTAAGTCAAATAATTCTATGTTATTGGTATGCATTGACGCATTTACGAAATTTGTTTGGTTAGTGTATCTGCGTAAAGCTACCTCTGAAACAACCATTTCCGCAATGAAAAAAATTATTTTCAAAATCTCAGGGGTTCCTCCTATCATATTATCGGATATTGGTCCACAATTCAAGTCCAGGTTATTCAAGATCATGTGCTTCACTCATGTCATTCAACATTTTACCACCACGCCCTATTATCCACAGCCGTCACATGCAGAGCGCTTCAACCGGAATTTCCGTTCGGCTCTCATTGCCTTTCATGCTGAGAGTCAGGATAAATTGTATCAAAATATTGAATGGCTGCAAATGGCATTCAATCATACACGCCATGAGGGACACAAGTCCACTCCTTTTGAACTTTGGTTCACGTACAAGCCCAACTGGGTCACTCGCTGACATTCTGCCTGATGATCCAAAGGACATCAAGGAGACTTGGAAAAGAGCTTCTCAGAACTTGAACCGGGCACATGACAGAGGCAACCCATTGAAAGTGGGAGACTTTGTAATGTGCATAGCAAAGGCTTTGAGCAAAGCCTTAGATAAAAAGGCGGCTAAGCTCAGTTATAGATGAAAAGGTCCTTATCAGGTACAGAGATTATCAGGTACAGAGATTCCTCACTCCTGTCACAGTTGCACTTCGTTACCTTTCAAATGGTCAGTTTATTACCATAGCATTGGTACAGGCTGCTTACCTCCCAGACAACCACTAAGCTGCTTTTCAACTAAATATGTGATTTCTGAGAGAATGGTCGGGATTAGGGGCTACTACCAAGGCGACATTTCTTTTATGGATTTTCGCATGTCGATTACTAACATGTTATGTCAAATTTCTTCAAGCCAGTTCTAGGCAATAGAAGGGTGCCAACCCCTAGGAGTGTGCTCTCCGGAACACAGTTTTCTGTGGTTGTCTACCTAGTACCGATTTATCTGTATGCTACTTTTCGTTGCTTAATGGCAAGTAATTTCCAGTTTATTGTTCCATAACACGTTTTCCACTCTACACTTTCTGGACGACTACCACCCTCCGAAATCACTGCAAATTCTTAGTCTAATACATTTTTCCTCATTAATTTTTCATAGGTATTTATTTCATGATGGGTTATCAAACACTTATAATTTCTAATATAACGTACATAATTAAAGTGAAAAAGAGCTAACACGATTATTAAATAATCAATTATGTATAAGGCGATTATTAAACAATCACTTCTGTATGGAACTTCCGATAAAGGCTACTGAACATAGTAAAGTAACATGAAGCACACCTCTATCTCTATTATTACACCAAAGTAAAATTATACGGTCACCACTGAAAGTCATATGTGGCGAGTCGACGAGAAAAAAACTGCACGTCAGTTCAGTGCGTTGCACGTAAAGGTCGCCCTTACAGCTCTCATGCTTCTAGGATTCAGTCATGCAAAATATCCTCAGTCAGAAATATCTCTCTCTTTCTCTCTCTCTCTCTATCGTAGGTGGCTACGTGTAGGCATGTAGGTAGGGGAATGGGTGGGTGTGATCCCAGAGCATCCTTTTTCCCATTTTAAATTGAAGCCTGACAACCAGAGATTACTCCCTATAAGCTCGCCATTCCAAATTGGCACACAACTTTTCCTGCTCGCGTTCTTTTTTTAATGATATTTAACATCATACAATATTAAATGATAAAGTGATCATAACTCAAAATGTTCTGCTCATTTCATTAATAAGAGTAATGTTTCATTAGTAAATTATTTAAAGTGAATTTATATTATGAGATGCTCATAATATTCTGATTATTACCTTTGAGTGTGTGTAATATTCGTATCTAAGAATAAAACTTGCCTGCTGTGAAACCGTAGAAAAAATACTAAGCCGTAAAATTTTTGTGTGTATAATAATACCGTAGCCCTAAATTTTCAAATGAAATGCTTAACTGAACTCTACCGTTTATTGCAAAAGTTTCAAATAAAACAACAAATCTAACTTTAAAATAACAATAACGGTGTGCGGTAGTCGATATGAATAATTTTTAATATATAATTTGTGATTTTATATTTTGAAACGCGAGTGGCTCATGTATCGAGGCTAATTAATTCTGTCGTTATTTTATACCTCGTAAAACGAAGCTGTGGTTTGTACTCGCTAAAATAATGCGCTTCGCTATTTGCATATTCTTTTTAATTTGATTCAATTTTCATATTTCTGCCTCTGCCAAATTATTTTTTTTAACAATTACTGAATTTTATAGAGTTTGGTGATATTTTTCCTGTATCGTAAACATGCGTAATCACTTTAAATAAAATATTTTTTGCAATATCAGGCTTAGAGAAGTGAAGAAATAAAAATCACGGGACAAATCAAAAATTTGTTCCATACTTACAAATAAAAATTGTGGGATGAATGAAAGGTGCGTGATCTTGAGATCGTAACATCCAAAACGCATAGATGGTGTAATACGAAACCACTTCACTGGTGACAATTTTATCGAATGTTGGGCAACTTCTGGACCAAAATCACGTTTTTATGTGATGGTGCATTAAAGGATATACATGTTGTGGAGGAATCTTAACAAATAACTTAAATCAACATAAATTAGCAGATAATTTACTTAAATAAAAAATGGATAGTTCTTTTGCGTAAATCAACGTGCGTGTGTGTACTAGGAAAAAAAAAAAACGAAAAATTACGGCTGCAAAAATATCGCAACACACATACGACTTACGGAGTATATATTTATTTCAAATAGCGGTGAAAGCAAATGAAATTTGACATTGTGTAAGCGGTTACTACTCGGAATACTATAAGTGGATAATGTGTACAGGTACAGATACCAGCAATCATATTAAAACCTGTTTCTGTCGACATATTATTTCATTAAAATAATTGGCATTGTCCCTCTTGTTTTACATTAAATTTCATCACGTGTTGAACGTTACTGGTTATCAAAGACGGATTAGTAATCAGCATGTCAAAATTAGCGGGAAATGTCGCTGTGCGTTATTAAACTCGACGTTGTCGTTTTCGAGGAATGTACACATAATTTTTTTTACGGAGAACTTCAACGCCTGGCAGGGTAGGTGACGCTAATCAAAATCGTGTTGACTGGGACATACATTATACGCGTGCACAAAGACATGTGTGCATTGGCATCCAAATGAAAATCACGTGTTATGTAGGTGAATTGCAAAAGTGCTAATGTTGCAATACGTGTTACTGTTTTACAGAATATGTTTGAATTATCGCCCTCCAACCCTCAATGCAAGCGAAAAAAACCTCAGCAGCACGCTAATGAAAAATGTAGAAATTTACTACATCTTTAAAGGTAGGTGAATTTTGCAAATTCTTTCAGTGACAGGCTAGACTTTGAGCATGTATAATCTAGTGGTCCTTTTACGGTTCGACTACAGTGGGTTTGAAACACTCTGTTCAATAACTTCTGTTATCAATAAACAGGAAGAAATAATGTGGTAGCACAACGTGCAATAAAATCAAATTATAGAAAAAGATTCGGACCACAGCAGCAATAAACGATCGTGGTCCCAGTTAGTAAATTGAGTGAAGATATTTGAGTGGCTCTTACCATTAAAGGTCTTGAGAGTCGATGAGGGTGAAGCGAGGCGAGTATGGAGTAGCATCGGAATGCAAAAGCGGGGGAAACGGGAAATTCCTGAGAAAACTCGCTGACCAGCGGCATCGTGAGGTACGATTCCCATGTACGGAAATTCGGGAGAGCGACACCGCCGGAAGTCGATCCTGGTTCGCCTTGGTAGGAAGCAAGCGCTTTAGCCGCAGCGGCACTGCGGCCCCTCAAATGCGTATTGAAGTTCCCAACTTTGCATAGTAGCGATTCTGCAATTGCAGCCTGTTATATGGTAAATTTTCCACACGGTGTACGTGTTGAAAACTTTTCTTATGGTTTAGGAAGATAACTTTACAAAACATTTTACAATGGGGCCTAGAGTACTGGAACAAAAACTTGAATCCCGACAGTTAATACGCAATACAAACAAAGCTTGGAATTATAAGTACGCAGACAAAGCAAAAAATAAAATTTTGATGTCACTGAAATACGCTCGACTAGCTCTGCCGGGACGATTAAATTAACAAGTTTGAGAGGGACGTAACTGTGTGCGATGTGAAGAAAGAACGGCGCTGCAGGAAGAGAACGACAACTGATGAAGGAAGCGTTGGAGGGCTGTCTTCAGAAACATTCAAACGTTCTTCAGGTAAGTCGAAGTCCATACGGTAAGCTACACGTGAGTCAGGAGTCAGTACATCAAGTGTCCATCGCATGGTAAAGCAAGTAAAGTGAAGGCCCTACACTCCCACGTTACCTCACGCTGAAGACGACTGAGATAGGAGAGTCGAATTTTGTGAGTATCTTGTAGACATGTGCAACGACAACGAACATTTTACTGACGTGATTGTTTGATCCGATGAGGCAGCCTTTAAATTGAATCGGACTGTCGACCACCACAAATGTGTTTACTGGGTGGCTGAAAATCCACACACTGTGTTAGAGCAAGAAGTTAATCTTCCTGGGTTAACAGCGTTTTGCGGTGTGTCTGCCAAATGACTGGGCCATTCTTCTTTAACGGAATGGTGACAGGTTCTACCACGTTGCAGGAAAACATTTTTTATCGGTTCACCAACTCTAACCAGATGACGATTGATTTTCCCAGCAAGACGGTGCACCGCCACTTTACCATCGAGAGGTACGGTCACTCCTGGATGAAGCATTTGATGGGAGGTGGACAGGCCTACGATGAAGTGTTGAGTATCTACCCAGATCTCCAGTTTTAACGCCGTTGGAATTTTGTCTGTGGGGAACTCTGGAGAACACTGTGTACGACACAAAGTCCCGAACACTGGATGCCATGAGAGATGCGATTGTGACCACCTGTTAATACGCTGCCATTGAAACCGTAGCTACAGTTTTTAGTTCTGTTCTGCAGCGTTGCAGACGATGTCTTGCTGCTAATGGCGGACATTTTGAACAATTGCGACATTCATTGACATTCCTACGCATCTAACGTTTTCCTTACGGAGGCCAGTGCAAGCAGTCCCATGGGATTGTCTTTAATAGTTTTTCTGCTGTTAGCGTTCAAATAGTTCAAACAATAATCTCGGGCATCTAGTAGTTTAGCTACTAAAAATTTTCACCTTCAGGTAGCAATGATGTTACGTGTGTATCGTATTTTCTTCGTTTTGCATGTAAATAAATGAGATAATTGCAATTTCTTAAGTCTCTTTCTTTTCATTGTGTTAGAACCTACGTAAGTAATAACTTTGTTCTTTGCACAAGGGTGGGAAAATTAACAAAATATGTCAACATGTGGTTTAGCATTCGGTCGTAATACGGGACTTAGGAAAATGTTGCGTTGCACAATAACATTAATTAATTTTGTCGAATAATAGGAAACTTCATTTTCATAGCAGCTACATATACTTTTCTCTTAGAAAAATTACTAACAATTTTAAACTTAAATGTGTTACTCATATTTCTGTTCGTACTCTCACGTGTATAATGAAACAAATGAAACCTTTATTTGCCATAAATCGTAACATTACACTCGCAATACAATGTCAAGTCTTAGAAAAACTTACTTGATTCGCTTCCAACTTAACTGGAAGCCTGCATGTTCGTGTGTATGGTAGCGCACATGCTGTTAACGAGAAGTTACATTTTTCAAAAGCTAATTTTAAAAGTGCTCACTTTACTATTATAATTTATTCGCGATTTCTTCGCACTTTTTAAATCAAACCTTTGAAAAATCACGCCACGTATGACATGTTTGCTTGCGTCCTATGTATTTCATATATCACAAACGCTTTATAATTGTGTTAACATTAAATTACATTATTTTTGGTTAAATACATTTTTTATTTTCTCTAAAAATTACGATATTTCACTTGTCATTAATATGAATAAAAACAGAGAGAAAAAAGTTGTGTTGGTAATGCCTAATAAGAAATAGTTCCTATGCAAATTATCATTACACTGAGTGCGCACGAATGCGGTTCGTTGTCCCTTTGGTGTAATTTTCTAGGTATGGTTAAACTTTGCTTCCATGAAGCGGTGGAATATGCTGGACTGAGAATTTAGCAGGAACTCATATCAGAATAATTTGGTAACCGCGAATGGACTACAACAGGCTAAATGGCTTAGTGTTGCGTTTTTAATATCCACCTCTTAATGTAATTTTAAATAGGCTTGGATAACATTACGTGCCGCTGCAAGTGAATTGTACTGATTTATTGATTAATAAAATTATTTATTGCAGTGATTAATTACACATACAATGGAGCCGGAAACAATGTACAGGAAAAATAATTTCTGCAACATGCCAGCCAGATTGGCTTTTCTGTTGTTGCTGACCATAAGCAAATTTCATCCAAGAACGGTAACTGGAAACAAAACGAAATAATTAGTGAAACACGGGAAACTTATCAAAACCACAAATATGATAATAATTTAAAACAACAGCGAAATTCAGCATCATATAATAATATAGAACGTGGAACAAAATAGCTGAGAGCATTGGTGTTAAGAAAACAATATGATCTGTAGTAATACAATGAGAGCAGGCAGGCTCAGAACCAGATAACGAGCCCAAAGTTACAGTGACAAAAGAATAACAAAGTGAAGGTGCCTATTAATAATATGCCTAGATATCTTTTTAAAAAAAAAGAGGCGGGCATGTCCCTGCAGAGACAATGAAACCCATCGAAATTTCCGTGCCATGTGACTTATGCTTCCGCTGACAGCATGTAGAACTTCTTACCTTCAACGGACTTCTTTGCTTAGATGTCGTTTGACACTTAGACCGTACTATTTGCACAAGCCCAGTCTTCTCTGTTAGGTTGTGGAAATCGTTAACTTAATAAATTGAAGTTATTTCCTTATACAGCGATTGTAAAAAGAAACGTGCAATAATGTGTAGATAGAAGCCTGGGAAATTGCTTGGCTATAATTCAATTTTTCACTGCAAAAATGTTTTCCTTCACAAAACCCGTATACAGTGGAAGGGTCAATGTTAAACAAAAGTACTGTATTCTTAATTGTATTATATGCACATGAGTATGTGCTAAATAGTCTTCATTGTTAAATAAAGACGAAAACTAGTTAAAATTTGCCCAGTTAATATGATTTCGTTTTAATTTTAAATAATTAAAAAGAGAGTAGAAATAAATATTCCCATTATGACTTCAGATAAAATATCTTATGAATTGTGAAGTCTTAGTGTCTCTATTAATTTTAATGTACTTCCTGTAAGTATTTCATCACTTATATTGGATTTTTATATTAAATGTTTTTTATAAATGAGAAAATGTGTGACTATAAAAGAAAAGCTAGGACGAGAGGCCTGAAAATATGGATAATCTCACCCTCCGAAAATACTGCGGAATGTTAAAATACGATTAAGGGATTTAGAGGTAATTTTTCCCAATTCGAAGTAGTTAGGGAATGTTTTGTGCGTTACCAACTTTTTCGACAGCCGTTGGGCGGAATGGCAGTGCGTTGCTGTGCTAGCTGACCGCGAGTGAATAATTTAATATTGATTTCATAGCTGTGTAACCTTCCGGAAAACTGTTTCGAACGATCACCAATGAATAATGTAAAAGAAAACACTCGCTGCTCCCAAAACGATAAAAATAAATTGTTCATGTCGACATAAACTATGAAAAGGTTACGACTGCAATATCGGAGACCTGAGATTGGAGAACAGGCATCGGAATAGCTTTGACACAGAAGGTTTGCCGGTAGAGCCATTGATTATATTGTCACAAATGCAGGATGCTTCCTTCTAATCATTTCCATAACTGCAACCCACATCGTAACATACATGTGGTAGGGAAGCTTTAGCACTCGCTTTGCCATTTTCTACTTCATCTCGCTCCATCCCTTACCTGCGAGCCGTTTGTGTGGGAGTTACTTAGTAAAAGACTTATCATTTTACATTTTAAACTTTTACTTATATTTAAAGGGGTCTAAAATCATAAAATAAGGTATACTTCTACATTTCAGTGTTGAATCCTATTTCATTGTTTAAGGCTTCAATTTACACATTAACTAGAATTCTCACTTTAATAATTAGAATATTGTTTACAATAAAATATTTATTAGTTTATTGAGCAAAATATTAATTATAAAGTTGAGTATCACAAATCGGAGTATTTCAAATCTGTGGAACTTTTATAGAATTAACAACACATCTTAAATCTATGCTCGTCGTTTATCTAAAGGTGACTCACGTTAATCCTTAATATACCAGATGAGACAATGTTGTTTCTTTCGTCCCACTGTGATCAGAACTGCCCCTCTCATCCCTCGATCAGGGGACCGCTCCAAGGGAAGGGCTGGACCGATCACACATCAACGCTAATCACTATGCATTGATTGCGCCAAATTCGCGCCAACACCGACTCCTGCACATCCCGTGGCGCATTCCTCGGTCCCCTACTTAACTACCTGCGCCCTACGGTAGGCCTAAGGGACCTGCCTAGACTTAGACTATCTCCGGAATCAAACCATCACTCAATCGTCCGCACTGGCTGGTGCCTGGTCATCGACCCTCCTAGACTCTACTCTTCTGTTATTGCTATTTCCCCTTCTCCTGTCTTGTATTCTCGTCGTAGGCTTAAGTTTGAGCTAGGAGATGCTGTTTGGATATTTAGAAAGTTGGTTGGTACTAATGGTGATGTTCCTGTATTACGTCATGTAGAGTATGTGTATTGTGCTTAATAAAAATGTATTATGTAACAAGTAGTTCTACTTCACCACTCCAGATATCTTTAACACATCCGAAAACAGGTTTGACCTTGAACGTCAGTTGAAAGCAGTGACGTGCCAGCCTGCTCCTAGATGTTGCGTTGTAGTTCCTTATTAGTTTGGGTGGATATACATTTTGCAATAGTCTGGGCCGCATCGCGCCTGCGAAACTGCGAGATTTGCGGAAGTCAATCACTGAACTCCCAGGCAGCCAGAGCCCTCCACAAATTGTCAGCTCAGCATACACATCGATGCCCTCTCTACCGTGAATTTCCGGGCCCCGCACTTCATAAAGTCGCTGCAAAGAAAACACGAACACAGAATAACTACAAAACTAGATGTTCAAAAATTTCAGCCTGACAATATAGAATGCTGTATTAGTGTAGTAGAAGGGACTAAGCTGTTAGATAATTCGTTTTATGAGCTATATTTCTAGCCAGTCTTGAGATAGCTCCGTTATTTGCTCACGCTTCCATCGTGCGGTGAGGGGATCTAAGCGATTTAGACTCTGTAAACGTTGAAAAATATGTACATGTCAAAATGAAAGTATGCATTCTTTACAACTCGGTTAGTGGCCATTATGTACATGTAGTTTAGGAAGCATCCTTGACGTGTGGACATGTAAGAATTGGCAATATTTTATATCCTGTTGTGGGCATAAGGACCTTCTGACTTCTGACAATAGGAAAAAATATATAAGTAATTGATTGCTTTGTTTTAAATGTTTTTTAAAGAATACTTAAGGTTTTTTATTTTGTCTGAACATGTAAAAAAATAAGTCTTTAGTATATTATTTTCTCAGAATATAATTGTTTCAGCAAAATTGAGATAATTGCTAGTCATGTATGGTTGGCTGAACATATATTCTTAATGAACCACACTTTACGTGCACACGTTCTATGCTGAAGACATTTGATGTACGTACAATAATTTCATCTTGAACCGACTTTTCGTTAGCCATAGCTCGTTCTCCTCCTCTCTCTCTTTCTGGCCCGAAAATCTCGTGACGGACATGCTTCGAGGATGTTTCCTGTACGACACATACGTGGTAACCTCCAACCGTGGGGCTGTGGTGGTGTTGTGATCAGACTGCTCACCTCCCACCTAGGCGAACCGGGTTCAATTACCACCGGGGTTGCTCCCGGTTTTTTGCATGTGGGAATCGTGCCGGACGATGCTGCTGGTCGGCGGGTTTTCTCCTGTTACTCCCACCCTTGTATTCATTTCGGCACTGCTTCATACATCGCTTCACCCACATCGGCTCTCAAGACCTTGATGTTATGAGCCACCCAAGTTTCTCAACTACACTCCACCATCAATCCTAGGTCTGTATACCTACTTTCGTTTACAGTCTTGCACGTAAATTAGGTACACTTATGCCACTTTGCAATTTTTGGGAGTTTACTAAACATTCACTGCTTTACATTTTACGCCGAAGTATGAATACCAAACCGAAATGTAGCGTGAAATAAGTGTTATCTAACAACACGAGCATACTCACTTCATATTAAATAACCCCAGTAGCAAAACGTGGCTGTGCTAACGTTGGCCTAACGCCGAAATGTCACGTGGGCCTACGTTGGCCCAGCATGACTTTTATGTAGGTTGCAAAAAAAAATTGCATTTGGTAAGTCTTCGTATGCTGTAAAAATCAAATTTTTTTTCAATTTAAGCAATTATTTTTTTTGGTGAATTTATGTTGGTTGTACAGTGCTGACCCAACAAAAGATACTTACCTAATGCCAACTGTATGTTTCCAGAAAAGTAACCAACACCTTACCAACGAAGCAAATTTAGAATAAAACCTGGTTTGTGTGTTCAAAACATTGCTTTTAAACTATCATATATATATATTTTTTTTTATTTCATCAGAAATGTGGAAATTACAGTTGTTAATATAATGTTGGTTACACAATGATGACCGAACAAAGTGTTACGTACCAAGGGCCGGCAGTATGTTTTCTAACAAGTAACCAACACATAACAAAAATATTAAATATTATATTACTTTAAAAGAATCATACAAAATTATAGCGTTATTTCATAAGAAATGTGGTAATTATCATTGTTTTTTATAATGTAGGTTACACAATGTTGACCCAATTTTACAGTTAGAACAAATTACCAACAATTGTGTTACCAACATTGACACAACATATAACCAAATGAACATATTTTAAAGAGAAATCTCTCAGGTCATGAATGCCCTTCATATTTAATAAAATAAAAGAACAAGTACACTTGCGATGGGTTACTCCAAATTACTCATTTAGTGACACGCTGTCTGGAGAGTGGTAAGTAATTTCATGACATTTTCATGTAGCATTTTTTGTTGGTATTTCCCGTTTTGCCAATGTTGTATTAATGTGTGTGCTTTTCCTGCCCCACATTCGGGTTTGAATCCATCGAGCTACGCTGGGGGATTGACTTTCAAAGTGGTTCGAACATCGATACAGTTCCTCAATACGAACGGTACAAGTCCTGACTCTTGACGCATGGGAGTATAACCAGTCAACTGGTCAATCATTTTAATTCCAACACATCAGAGAGCGCACTGACAACCACCAACGAGCCACTGCATAATACACGCATTGAGCTCGAAACTGGACTCAAACCGCAGCCCGCTGATCCCCGGGGTGAAACGTTTGCGAACTCGACGACAACGGAGCGTGCGTCAACCATGCTCACCCGGGTACATCCGCACTCCCCGTAGAACCTCTCCTTGTAAACAGCAAACCTGCCTTGCTTACACTACACCCAGCTCTCTCTCTCTCTCATTGTCGGTCTTTCCTGGCCCAACCGGCTGTGGTAACGTAACCATGATATTTCCGCCGGCTGACCGTGTGTATTTGCGCGCGCGTGTGTGTAGTCTTCATTGGTATGCCGCTGCGACCGCTTACAGTAAACAGTCTATCCTGTGTGTGTGTGTGTGTGTGTGTGTGTTTCCCTCCACACTCCTACACCCCTGCCACCACTTTTCACCCCAGGTCGAAACCTTGCTGAAATTCCCACGAGTCCTTTACGCTGTGTTGAAGATCCCTGTTGCTGTTCCGTCAGCATCGCGTTGCAGTGACACGGAATAAAACGGCCGTGTGGGGTCTAATGGGGCCCGGGAGTTTTTTCCGCTCCGGTGGTCGAGGAGGTAATAAGGTCGTATGGGGCCACTGACGACCCTAGCGTTCCGTCTGTCCGCTAAACCACAGTCGTGAAAGCTTCTCCCCTTGCCCTCGTAATTACATTACGTTTTATAATGTAATTAACCTCCCGGTATTGTATGTTGGCATCGAACTGGAGTTAAAATAAGAGCATAGCTTTCACTCCGTGCTTAGGCGAACTTGTCATAAATTAATTTAGAGGACATGTTTAAAACGTTTAAATCGTGCTCTTGCGTGCAACTGTAGGTTGTTCATATCCTCGCTTAACGATCATGAAATGAGCTCGCTCTACCATTCAGGAAAACGAGAACATTAACTGAAATTAAGTAAAAATCTCTCCAGCAACCTTTCATACTCTACACCCCTCCTTCAAGGAATGAACTAGTGCTGATGCAATTAGGATATGGAGCAGAACGCAGCTCAACTCTGAAGTGCAACCCTCACCACTCTCCACCACTCTCTACCCGAGAGCAACGTTACAGCTTCGAAATTGGTTTTTTCCGATACGAGTAAAAAACTTTGAATATTTTAGCTTTTAACATCCTTTCAGTGACACAAAGTTGATAATAAAATATGTCGAAACATGCTTGCGTTTTGTTCGAATCTCATCTGTGAAGGCCGTTCAAGACGCCTTCAAAATTCGAAGAGCTAGTTTGGATCCAGAGCAAGCCATAACAATTGTTCAAATCGTATTTAGATTAATTTAAGGTTAATGCAGTAGAAAATCCACCCGATTTGCCTTCCGACAGAGATCGGAAACGTTTAAATCGATAATCACAAAAATATAGTGTATACAAATATTAAATGACATACATCGTATTTCGAATAAATTTCTTTAAATATTTGATTAAAATGACATTGCACGGTAATAATTTCATTGAAACATGTTGCCAGTCTGTCAAGATTCACATTTACCTTTTGTAGCTACTGATTTCCCTCACATTAGTCTCTTGATTTCGATCATCCTTTAACGCCACTTTTAAACTGTTAATGGTGAAATTTCGACTTGGTTGTCGCGTATTAAACTTGAAATGTAATATTTAAGGCAACACACTTTTGCATCTTACCTCCTGCTCTCGCGTTAAGGAAATGAAACCCACTATTGTACAATCGTACTCAGCCTATACAATTACATTCCAGTCTTAAGATCGCAATGATGTAGGAAGATTTCTGCGTTTACCGTTCTTAAGGATGGTTATCAATAAGAATTTCTCATAGTGCGTACATTAAATTTTAGACGGTACTGTCAAACATAATTTATTAATCACTTAAATATGATTGTAATTTTAATGCAATGTTATATTATTAATGTCATAATTTAATATTTTGGTGGTTTTCTGTAGTGTAAACAGGTGAAAGCTATAAAAATATTTCCATAATTGATCCTCTAAATAATATAAACCTACAAAAAAATTATCACGTTATAAAATCTGGCCAACATGAGTATGAATATGAAAGGAACGAATGACGCGATACATGTTTATCATACATTAATACACAAAATTATAAGGATCTCAAGAACTTTTTCTGTCAGCCTATATCATACTATTTCCGAAGACTTGTGTTTCTAAATTCAACTGCAACTTTTATAGTTTATTATTGCTTTATAAACATGCAGTAGCCTAAACAACAGTGAGTATTATAAACGTGGCTTGAATTTTTATTGTTTATCAAAACCTTTTGAGGTGTACTAAAAAAAGGCGTCTACGATTGGGATTGAAGTGGTCCTGTATTAGAAAAGTTGATACTTGCTAGCGAATTATTCCTTGTTTAATGTTGGTCAAGAAAAGCTTAAAATGATCAATTGTATGGTCCACAATTAGATCACTGCTGGGAGTTGTTTATCACGCTTCGTAACTCTCATCTTTAAAAAGCGGTTGTATATGTTTCAATACTTATATTTATATGAAAGTTAATTTATATAATAACAATTTAAATGTTATTTCCTAAAGCAAAAAATGCACCTTTTTTTTTTGTTTGTGTTCATATTCTTTGCCGATGGAAAGACTTCGCACTTACATTTAGCTTGTATTGCTTATCAATGGTAAAGTTTATTGATTAGAGCTGAATATTTAATCCCCCTTTCCTTCTGAATTTCGTTTGCCTGCATAGAAATTTACATAGCTTACATTAGGTTAGCTAGTACCGTCACTTGGGCTTCTGTTACACAAATGAGCAGAATTTGACGCTCTTTCTTTCTCGCACTCTCTCTCTCTTTCATACACATGCACGCACGTTCACAATGTTGCTACGTAACTAACCTCCCCTTTTCTCCTCCTCCTCCCACCAATCCCCCTTCCCCAAACAATTTTCGCTCCCCACCCGACTCTTGCTCGCTGCAAGTGAAAATTTGGCTAACACAGCAGTTTCACTTGCCGTCGGTGTCTGTGCACGTACGTGTGAGGGGGGGGGGGTGGTGGATGGGNGGTGGATGGGAGGGGTCCACTCACGCGCACTACGACCTCATTCACGTACCTCCAGACCCTTTTCGAACGCCCCTCCAGCCGGCCCTATCAACCCGCAACTTCACCGAAAAACTATTATTAGTTCCTCCCGCACGTTAGCGAGTGCCAACCCCCTCCTCTGTTCCCCGGCGCAGGCCCGCCAATTACCGGGCAGAGGGAGGGAAGTTGGGTTTCGAGGAACACGCTGAGTGGGCTGGTTCCGGGCTTCCGGGAATATAATCCAAACACAAGCTACCCCGTTACGCGGGGGGAGGGAGGGCGGCGCTGGTCAATATGTCCTGCGCCAGCAGTATTCAGGGATGGGCTCGTGGTTGCTCCAGGAGGAGGGGGGACGGTTCGAGTGGATGGGGGTGGAGAAGGGGGATCGTACGTGTCCCCGGTGCTCATCCAACACAACACCAGGCCACCTCCCGACCCCTGACCACTCGGCTGGGACTCTGTTTACACATGTTTATGAGCTGTTTAACAGGCCCTGCTAGCTATGACACCTCTCCGCGGGGGGAGGGAACTGCTGCGATGACAACTATTAGCATGCGATCCCGCGCGCGCCCTACAGTTTAAACTGCGAATGGGCATCGCCACGGTGCCGGGATCTCGTTTATCTCGCGGCCCCGTCGCTTCATAAATTACGAACGCGACCGGTAAATTAATTTCCCCGCCGACGACTTATTCCGAGTATTCTGCGTCGCGTAGGGTCGGACGCTTATTTGTCGCTTTCGGTAGAGCGGAAATTGCTCGCGTTTAGGGTTTATTATTATCTTTTTTTTTTTAATTCCTCTCGAATTCCTAATTGGATTAGGATGCGTTACGTCGCCCGTCATTGTCTCGCTTTCCGCTGTCCTACCTGAAACATGCGGCGGGTGATGATGAAAAAAGGTTTCTGACAGTGTCATCCTCTTTTAATTAACGGTCAGCTTCTTCTTGTCAGTCTGTTGCGCGTAATTTCGCTGAAAATTAAAATTGATATTCACGTAGACCATTCGTCGATGAAATGACCCCCGTATTACGCCAATTCATTTTCGAGTGTTTTAAAAGACAAAAATTAGCTGATGTCAGAAGCCTAAATTTCAAACTTCATCTTCCAGTATGACTTTAAAACATAAACCACTACAGTCCATCTCGTATTAAATATTGTGTGTTGCAGTTTTCGTACTTATTATAACTCATTAATTTTACGGCATCTAAACTCTGAGCAATTAATTCTTACGAGAATCGAAAAACGAAAGATTTGCTACAGTCTTTTTTTCTTGTGGGGCACAACTAGGCCCTAACCGATTTTGGTGGAGTATCCGTTTAAAAATTGGTGAAATTATGTCTCACGACTTTCATGACACTCGGGCGAAGTATTTAGCTATTTTATCTCGACGCGACGGGCCAAGAAGGGCATCCTATTACAATTGGAAAATTTTAAGTTTTGGTAATTTTGAGTAAGTACTAGTACATTAGTAAAATATATAAGCAAAAATACACTGATCGAGCCAACATCAGCATTTATTTTAAGTATGGTGGAAGGGCGAAAATTGGAAGAAACTGAGATTCTTAACATGACTTTGGCTTTTGTGAGTGCCAGTTGAACACGAGCATACTAGCTAGTGTCATCCTTCCAAAGGCCACACACAGCTTAACGACGTTGGCAACCAAAAAAAAATATAATTTTATATTTGTACGAAATACTGTTCAACTTGTAGACATAACTTACAAGTAAGTATGATTTATTTATATAATTCAAATTTATAGCTATATTTTTTGCATAATGGAATATCATAATAAAATTTTTAGTGCTTTTTTTTTTGGACATACTGAAAATAATAAAATACTAACTCACCTACTGATACCATGAGTTACTTCAAGAAACCTTTAAATTTGATACGCCCTCTACCCCTGCGGATAGGAGACTTAAGAAAACATCTCCGAAGAACCCCAATCAGCAGAAGGAAGAAAGGCGATCGCTTTCTGTGGGTCTACCTGTTGCCTTGCAAATGTGTCCTCACCTGACATTTTATAACCTTCAAACATTATTTTATTACATAGCGTAAATACAAGCTGAATTTTAAAGGGGAGAAAAAAAAATCTTGATCACAAAAAAAATCTTGAAATTATTCTTAAAAGAATTTTATATAGATACTTTAAGTTTTCATACAACCTTTCAGAATTTTTTATATGACATTTTTTGCTGAAAAATATAATAAAATAATAACAAAATATTTATAATCAAATCTACGATATCACTTTATCCTTTTGTATTTTTCCGATTATCATCCCCTTTTATAACGCCCCAAAATTTTACATACTTTACAATATTTTTCCATTTCACAAAATTTCAATTAAAAACATAAAAATTATTCTGGCCACATGCCTAGCCCTTAAAATTTCTACTTTGTTCGATATTAACAAGCATTTAAAAAAAAACATTAAAATACTTATCTCTATTGTGAACACCTCAAGAGCCTGACAACCAAAGCACACTAACTCCAAGAATGCATGCCTATTTATTTAGGAACTCTTTCCACACCCCTCGACACTATTTCACATTAATGAAATTTTGCAACGGGGTATTAAAAATGTAATTAGGAACATCATAATTATAACTAATAAGAGAAATGTGTTTTAAAAATAGAGAGCTCACAAAACAACTCGGCAACAGTCTTTTATTTCCGTCGAGAACCTTTTTTCTCTCTTCAACATGCAACTCTTGGCAACACCGCTGACGTCACCACGGAGTAGCCAATAGTATCGAGGCACGTCAGTCTTTCTCCTGGCCGGGCTGGAAACACGGCCGCTCTCGGCAGTCGGAGTTCTGGCGGTGTGGCGGTTGCTCTGCTGGTCGACTCGCTGCTGCTTCGAGACCCGCTTGACGCCGGGCGCAGATTCCGCTACACAGTTCTCACCGTAGACGAGGCAGCATACATCGTGGTCTTCCATAACTGTTCCAAACTATTCGCCATAAGTAGGGAAAAGTCCATAGCTAAATTTTAAATAACGGGCAGACGAATTTATGTGACGGGACGATGTATTTTTTTTCTGGAGATCTTGACCGTGAGACAAAAAAACATATCGTTTCACTCATGCTATGAAATTTTTCGGAACTTCAAAAAATTCTTAACATGAAAAAATAGCTACATGTCCGCTTTTGGTAGCTACAGTTTTATTAGTTTTTTTTGTTTAAATTCATGAAATTTCTGCTAACATAAGCTTTTTATGCATTAAAATGAACACTAAATATACTGATATTAGTCGAGTTAGTATTTAATTACAAATGGTCTTAATTTATACGCGCCACTTTCTCATTGTTCCTTGTGAAACAAAGACTGTCACCCCCATCATAGAGGCCTACCACTCAAATCTCGTACTTGGCCTCGTTTTTTTTTTGCAATTTGTTATGTGCGCTCTTGTAATCAGTGAGGTTAGACACTCAAGAGTTACAAACTTTCTAAACATATACGGATAATTAAGGGGTCATCAAACATGAATGCTTCATTATATTTGCTAATGTACTGTAAAATACTTACTCCAGTTAGTATGCGGCAACAGGTAGGGATTAACTCACCGTGATCTAGTTATCGCAGCCTCCTTGAATATGCGCTGTAACTGAAAGATATATTTATTGCGTAAATGCTATTTCAATTGCTGAATTAAACATTTGTATTGCAAATTAAATTAATTTGCGGCAAAGTCTACTAGGTGGAGCTAAAATGAAAGTAATAAGAGTTTCGAGTTTTCTATGACAATAAGTTCTAGTCAACGCTCAGTGGTTTGATTACATTTTTAAGATTAACTTAAGCTCTCAGTTTTCTAGTTCACATTGCCCTCAGTAAGGGAGAACTCGTTACACTAGATTTTTATTACTCTGCATGACCTCGTCGGAAACGTAAAAAGGACTGGACTGTCAATCATTATACGGCGATTCACTATGAAGATACTTTTGTATTATTTCACATTATCAGCTATGTCACATTGCAGAAAAAAGCGAGAAAGTGTTTTTGTGGTTTATATCTAGCGATTTTAAGTTTCTGCTCTGTTAGAATTACTAATAATCTTCGAAAGGAATTTAATATATTCTGGTACATAAAAAAGTGACACCACTCAGTGACTTGATGTAACGTGACTAATTATTCTCAGCACTGTTTCGGGATGCGAAAACTAACCATTTTATGCGTAGAACAAAACCACGCCATTATTGCGTGTTGAATGCCAATATTGTTGACATGAGAGTTGCAGCGAATGTTAAGATGTTGAAGTTTAAATATAACCCAGGAGATTTTAACAATTTGACTCAGAGCTCTTAGATAAGAATCTCGTTCAAGTCATGTATCTTATCTGAGAGTCATTGTGGAATTACGAAAACCTAAGGTTAACTCTCTTGGAATAAACATAAGATAACGAAAACCTTCATTAAAGAGGGGCTTTCGGCTGACAAACAGAGATTATGATATATAATATGGGACGGGAATATATTCAGGCAGAATAAATTAATTATTGTTCTACATAGAAATTTTCCATATTCACCGAATCTTAACCGTAATTGAATCACGAGGCCATCAAACATTTATCTTATTGATGATTATCCGGCCAGAACGGGACGTATCTAAAGGTTTTGTTTTATGTAGGGCCTATGATATCAGTGGGCAACACGCTGCACTGTCGGAATGCGACAAAAAGTAAACACTCGTGATAGATTTGAAGTCACCCATCTCTGCAATGAGTCAAGTCACCTGTCGGCAGCAGCTGAGGACTGCTATTGAGGACTTATTACCCAACCCGTTAAGTGATACATGAGTTTCCGAGTACAAGCGTTGCAATCACGTAATTTGATGATATGCGCTGTACTTGATGTTCAGCACTTGTTTTGCAACCAGTGAATAACATGCTGCGTGCCTGATGATATCGATACGGAGTCTCCCGCCTACCTGGAGCTTCTGCCCGCGTTCGATGCCGAGGAGCACGGTAGCGATAAGGGCGGCACTGCCACGGGCATCAAGTTCGCCGTCGTCGCTAAGCGCACGGCTCTGAACTGGCGTGCAGTGTCCTGGTCGCATTTCGTGTACCTATGGGACTTCCAGCGAAGACGCTATTATTTTATTGTTGGAAAGTCTGTGTAGGAAGGTTCAGTACAGGGTCCTTGAGCAGTTTGTATTTATCTGATGTGTATATTTCAAGATAAAGCGCTTTAAAAAGGCCGTTTGGAGCCATTTTGGAGTACTCTGAAATGGTGTTTCCAACGAGCGTGATATTTTGAAGGAACTCAAAAGCCTTCGTGTGACGTGTGTGTTCCTTTCGTAGATCAGCTCATTGGACGCACGTTTAATATTTTTGTGGGAAAACGTTTATTTCATGCCCTCTGCAACGTAGTTCAAGCACCAGGCGGGAGCCTTAACTATTCACGTTTAAAGGTGTAAAAATTCCACAACTCATGTTAGCCGCTAGGCAGACTGGGCACTGATACCTTGCTATGTATAGCACCGGACATAAATAGGTATAATTCATATAAGTCATGTGCAATGTATCCGCGTTTGTGGACACGCTGAATGAATGAGTTAAGGCAGTTTACTTGAGATGCGTGAGTGAAAGAAATTAAAAATTGCGGCTACAGATATACTGAACAGGTGTTAATAATGGGTATGAGTTAATTGACTGCAACCAAACATAGACTTTAAGAAGGACATTATTAAAGATGAAATATACATTGAATATTGCGTTCACTGTTAAAAAAAAAGTAATAGTGGAGACAGAAAATTTCATGCTGTAGAGGATAGCTGTGAGAATAAATTATAAATCGAATTTGGTTCTTTTATTTTTATTAATACCTCCATCCCTTACGAACTCAGATACGCCCCTCAGGTGTCCCATACAACACTGGTGTCAGAAGTGGGATGGAGGCAATTATTAAATAATCACTTGTAAATGAGGTTAGCCTATAGGCAAGTAGTTAGTGATTTTAAAACAAATAAATTAATTGTAATAGTTGTGGGTGAAAAATTTAAAGACTGTTTTGTAAATCTTAGACATACTAACCACCTACCCAATCGTCCAGCTTGTTTGATCGTAGACAAAAACCAACTCAATGCTTGATTCTCAGTATGCAATTCGAATTCTCCACTTTCCAAATAGTCAGAAAATTTCTCCATGCCAAATAATGCCTCTAGAACTTCTTTCTCATACACCGAAAATCTCTGTTCTGCTGGTGTGAGCAGCCAACTAGCATAGGCTACAGGAACAAGGTTTGTTTATTTTCGGTTTGACAAAGTATCGCACCTAGTGCTTTCGAACTAGTTTCAACTTGTAAAGTAAATAGTTTATCAAAATGAGGCAAATGAAACACAGGTGGAGAAGCTAATGTTTCCTTTACCTGGCTAAATTCATTTTCCTTCTCTGTTACCAAAAAAAACCCACCTCTTTACTTTTAAGGGCGTTGAGAGGTTCTGAAATGTTTGCAAACTCTGGAATTAATTTGGCATAAAACCGTGCCATCGCAAGGAAACGCCGCACTCCTTTTAAATTCTCGGGTGCTGGAAAATTTACAATAGGCCATACCTTCTCCGCATCCATCAATAACTGACCATTTGTGATGACAATTCCAAGGTATTTAACATACTTTTAAGGCCATGTGACCTTTTCAGGATTTACAGTTAAACCAACTCCTCACAAAGATGTTAAAAGAAGACGCAAGCAAATGTTTCATGTGTTCCACAAAATTTTCACTATAAACACAAACATCATCGATGTATGTGAATAAGAACTCGTACTGATATTTCCCTAATACGTAAAAAAAAAAAAACTGGACATGGCTTTTGGACCACAATTTACCCCCATCGGTAGTCGTTTACACTCATATTGACCCCACGGATTCACAGAAGCCAAACTCTCTCTCGAATTAGGATGCAAATAGCACTGCACGAAGGCAGAATTTAAATCAAATACAGAAAAAAATTTTGCCTTTCCTACATGATGAAACACTGAGTCGATCGTAGGCAAAGGATATGGTTCAACATATGTTTTTTTATTCGCCCTACGGTAGTCACATATAAGACGATATTTTCCTGAAATTTCCTTCGGCAATAAGAAAGTTGGACTGGAAATATACTATCAGAAGGCTTCGAAATAGCCTGATCTTGAAACTTCTGAATTAGATGTTTGAAAACTTTTAGTTTAGGTGGTGCTACACGGTATGGTACAGATGAAACTGGTTCCTGATATATTATCCTTAAAACTACAGGACACTTAGTATAATGCTCTAACTGTACTCTTATTACATTCGCTAATTCTGCTTAAAAATCTTAAATCAGTTTTCCTGGTTCTCATTCTTTTCATTAGCTGTCACCACATAATACCAGAAACGTTTTGATGTAGTAACCGCAATAGGTTGCTCTTTACAAAAATCAAACGGTAACTCTTTACGAAATACATTAAAACTGGGACGGGTCTTTCCCAAAAAATCCACACCTAATAACTTATCATGACTCGAACTTAGTAAAACACTAAATTCAAATTTCCAAGAGAAATTGTTAATTTAAATTTTTAATTTAGCGATACAGTGTGAACTTATCACTCCCCCATTCACAAGCGAAAATCCTATTGCTTCCCTCTTTTGTACCTGGATCAAACCTTTTGGTACATCCCAGAATAATAAATTACAAAATTCCTGGTTCACAAGAGAAAATGTTGCCCCTATTAATAAGTACCGACAATTTCACCGGATCAGCAACTACTACGGGCGCATATAATAATCGATACTTTCTTTCCAAAGCTAAATTGGTTATATTGTGGCATTCCACTACCTTTTCCCTTTATGGACATGTAGCCTTCATATGCCCCTTCTGCTTACAAAAAACATTGTACATATTTAAATTTATTTGCACTGGGTGACGCCACAACGGTTTCCCCTGCCTGCGTAGAAAAATTCCTTTTCGATTTCATCTCTGATTTTTTCCAGAATCATTTGATTTATTTTCTGAATAGATTTTTTGTGAAACCCAGTTTTTGCCACATGGTTACTTTTGCCGCAAACAAAACAAATCCTAGGCGGAGACTTCCTAGATTCATACATCCCACCTAACATTACAAAATGGCTGATCCACCGCACAGTCCCTAATTGTATCTTCTACTTTCGTCACTAAAACTAACAGTTGCGCCAGTGTGGTGGGGTTGGTTACAAATCTGAAAAACGTCCCGTTTTGCGGGAGCAAATTTCAAAATGTAACCTTGGGTAAAATATTCTTCTGGACATGGAATACCTAATACCCCAACTTAACTAAGAATCTCTTTTGCAAAATCCTGCATTCTCTAACTTGGTTGTTGACATTTTTCTAAAAATTTCGTACGCATTTTCATGATAGCTGCGTCACTAGCAATAAGCTGAAGGCAGGAAGAATTTGTCAGGCGTACCATATCGCAATTTTCATTTTTCGGAACATAGAAAGTTGACTTAAAAACTCGGGGACTTGGAAAGCTACTGCCACATACATCACTTGTTTAGGGAAATAATTCAAAGCCAACACTTCATTAAGTGCTACAAAAAATTGTATTACTGCTGAAGCACTGGTGTTTTTTGTAATCGGGTATTTGTGCAAATATTTCAGATGGAACATAACGAAGTGCATGCAACACTGGGCAGAACTCACCCGCACTCGCAGATGCTCCGGTGGCACCTTCCCCAGTATCACCCCGCTTCACGAGCGTTCGAGCGTTCTAACCTTTACCCTCAGTTCTGCTATATTGTCAGAGTCCAACATATCCTCTCCTGCCTCCTTAAGAAACTGGCTTAGCGCCACCTTGCTGAGCTGTAGAATCCACCCTGCTGGCATGGTGAAAAAAATTATTACCAACACGAGAATCCCGAAAACGGCGAAAATTGGTTTGAAACAGCCCTTCCTGAGACAAAAGTTTTGTCTGTTTTTTTCCTTGAGCAATTACTATAATTAACACAAAAAAAACTCATGCATTCAAAAGGAAAAACACAAAAGAGCAAAGCTAAACTTTTCAAAACATCTCTTANTTCCTTAACACAAAAAAAACTCATGCATTCAAAAGGAAAAACACAAAAGAGCAAAGCTAAACTTTTCAAAACATCTCTTAATGACAGCATTTTCTTTTCAGCAGAGTATACGTATTTGTCGAATGTCTTAAAATTGACACTAGTTGGGGTGCCATACAAGAAGGTTTATTTAACAATTATAAAAAACAGTGAAGGTCACCCCTGAATGATTGTATCTTGTCTACACTTTTTATAGCAAAAATACTTTGGCTTGTACTGATTATTTTCAAAAACACGTACAGCCATTTACAACGAATTGTATGCATTGGCTCTTCGCCGCGCCAGCAGTATAGCTCTGTGCGTAGCGTGACGAACATCCGCGGGGTCTTCTCCGTCGGCACTGCCCCAACTTCACCGGCTACAATGGCTGCCTTGCCCAAGGCAGCGCAGGAAAACGATGCGGTGTTTCCGCATCAAAATGTAGGACGTCTGCTTCACGTAGTTGCATATCATTTCGTAAGAATTTGCGAAAATTGGGCGTGTATAGTAGACGTTTTTTTTTCGTGTTGGTAGCCCGGCTGTATGTAGCGGGTAGGTGGAAAATTGGACGAAAACGAGACTCCCCGTCTCACAATAATTGACCATTCCCGATACCTATAACATTTGAGTGTCTTTTATTACCGTAATAAGTCGTCGTTTAATATATTCCATATCACGGCTGATCAATTTCCATCGTTACGTCCGGAATGATCGTTATGTATAATGATTCTTAGCTGTCTGCGAAACAGTGTTAATGTATGCGAGTCTGCAGGTGCTTTGTCGAATAGGAAAATAGTTTCTAACGATAGTGGCAGTGGGATGTGAAAGAAAGATTTGCCAATGTAGCATGTAGTGAAAAAGGCTCAAATGCAGGCGAAAGAGTGCCAGACAGTGAGAATAACTGAACATAAATGTGAATGTTCACAAAGTATCAAAATAAATATTTGTCGTTTGGTCTCTGTATTATTTTTGGTAAATCACAGTGCTCCAAAGTGCTTACTTCCAGTACATCTATTTTGTTATACAATTATTTAAATAACTACATTTTTAGTCACTGCCACACAAAATTCAAGCGTTTGGCATTAGGAGGCAAACGAGTACTTGGTGCATTGACAATAAACCTATAATCACATGTTTATCACAAAGGAATTATTGTTATCTATATGCAATAATCTAAGTGTAAATGAGAACTAAGATATAATTGGCAAGGAGTTGTTGAACTAAATTTTCCTCATCTCAAACAGTATCATCTCAACTCCACATGAATCCTAGAAATTAAGCATTTTATGAGCTATTTTGATACATCCAAAAAAAAAAATGTTTTTATAGCAAATAAAAACAGCGTTACTGTATCGTTTGAACACAATCTCTTTCTCTCTTTGCAAGCTTTAGAGGGCTATTCCAACTAAAATTGGGAAACAGTTTTCCTAGCATAATGTCTGAACAGGAATTAAAACAGTTTTATTATACTATTAAAGAACGTCTGTGGAATGTATCCGAGTTCATGAAAGATGAAGATCTTAACAAAAAAATAAAAGAAATTAATTACCTTAAATTTTTTTACACAGAAATTTTTTTCAGCAATAAATTATCTAACTCCACTATTACTCTTTTTATTTTTCAGTGAGCCCAATAATTAATGTGTATTTCAACTCTATATAACGTCCTTCTTAATGTCTCTGTTTTGTTATAGACAATTAACTCATACTCATCATTAACACATGTTCAGTGTATCTGTTGCCATCATTTGTAATGTCTTTCACTCACACATCCAGTCCAATAGTCCAACCGGCCAGCCACACCTTCACTGGTCTGATGATCGCAGTCGTAGCTTTTCTTATCATTGGTCACTTCCAACGCCACTGCTCTTCTCGTTCTTCGTCTTTCGCTCGATGCCTCACAATCGCCCAAACTCCCGACTCTCATGAACCCCCAGCTCGAAGGCCCGTCGCACTTTTATACTGTCGCTGGCCTTTATCTGGAAGGTTCAACGCAACCTGAGTGACGCCGAGTAAAACTAGGGCAGTAGTAATGACCAGAATATTCCTTCAAAAGTCACCCGATATCCAAGATCGGAAGAGGCACACGCCCTGTGCCCCATTCGTTTTCATCCCATTTTAGCATAACCGGGTAATATAAACACCTGTAAAATAAGACACGTAAGATAATATAATTAAAACCCAAATGGGACTCGAATACGAATAACAGTATTTAAAATCTTCATATAAATTTCAACACCGAACACGTGAAACATACATAATATTTCGTAAATATATAGTAGTCAAGCAGATAAACAATTTTTTAGTACTTTCAGGCATAAAAAAGTAGACCACTAAAGTATTGTTCACGTAGGTTGATGTATAATGTTTTATTTAAAGCGTGGTGGTAGGTAATTTTTATATACCGTTCACTTTTTTAAGAACGTACAAATCAGTATGCAATTCCTTTATTTTAAAGATTTCTTTCTGTGACATACCGTATAACTTTACGAGATTTTTGACAGTTTACCCCTCGTAAAAATTCACATTGGTTACAAGGTTCCTGAACTCATCTCTCATTTTCCAAACGAAATTAATGCTTACAAAAAAATAACAAATCCCCAAACCAAAGTGGTATCTAAAAAAATGAAGAAATGAAATCCAGATTACAGGCAACGCGTTAAATAAACAGCAGAAAGTAAGTGAACGGGTAGAATGAAAGAGCGTGCAATGAGAAGGAATGTTGTGATAGCCGGAAAGAAGATTCCCAACTCGTCTGAAAAGGAAATCGGAAAAGAAGACTCGAAAGTTTTTATTAGGAAGGGCAGCTGGTAAAGCTCTCTGAAAGAGAGGATTACGTGGCTTAAACCACGAAGTATTCCGTACATTTCATTGTTAGAGACGCCTGCTTGTCTTATATTCAAATTTAAACACAAAAGTGCTGTGTATCGTTGTACAAACACCGCTTGTATAGCGAAGTCATGCGTAATTCCGTTGACATATTAATTCACCCTGCTAGATAGATTATCAATTTGTTGACTTAATTAATAAAGGAAAAACTGATAGCGAGCAAATTTGGGTTCATGTGGCTTTAATTTGTTACATAGACGACATATGCAATACAAATTGTAACGGATATGTAGTCGAACAATTTCGGATTTTATGTGCCCATACAAAATGTAGTAAAGTTAACAAATTTTGATCGTGTAGCTGAATTATTTTCAGCAAATAGCTGGCGATTTTTCATTAAAATAACATAAATATTATAGACCGTATGACTTTAAGAGTTTCCTGAACAGTAATCAGCTATACTTTCCACCCAAAAATTGCCGTAGTCTATTTTTTCTGTCATTTTCTGTCATTAATGCAAAATCAAATACCATACGGCACATACTAATTTATATTGCCAGGATCGAACTCTACATAATCAGGGTAGTATAAAGTTAATAATATTTTTTAACATAATGTTGTCACACGGTACAATTATTAGTTAGGTTGTGTAATGGTAACATTGAGACGGGTATAGTTTCTTTTGCTGATAGCAACACATCCTACTTAATAAAAGTTCATATTTCATTAGTGTAACCACAACACAGCGAATTCAGTTCGCATGATATCTCGAAATACTTTTTTTAATGGCCCAAGCTAATTTACACCATTCCTATGTCAGCAGATTAATCTAGAGCGCCCTCAAATTTAAAAATAAACGTAAACTTACATCTCAAAAAGCGAAATACATAATATTGCTAACTAGAATGTCAAAAACATAATATAGCGGACGGAAGTTATTGTCTAAGCTATGTTCGTCATGGAGGACAATTTCTGCGTTATGCCTTTTAATATGAATTTGTTGACGAACTATGAACGAAAATGTTAAAAATATTGCAACATTCGCAGGCTCAGAATATAGGTAATTCAGTTTCTGGAATTATTATAAATTATTTAGATAAACAAATAATACCTACGGTGTCCTTTTAAAAATGTAAATTTAATGTTGATAACATTGGGTCAGTTATAGTAATTAATTGTGAGATTAGGCTATCTGGGTAAGTGTTGCTCAAAGTTTTCTCAAAGTTTTCGGATTGAACATGAAATTTTTTCGAGGCATTGTCATGAACAGACAGTCTAAATATGTTGGAATGCATGTAGCATAACAGTCTTCAAACCACTTAGTTAATTACTCGTTCTTCGTAAAGTACAAGTAATGAACTTTGAGAATCAATGCTAGGCTAATTTACAGAATATACTCTCACTTAGACTCTTTGTTTTCGTAAAAAAAAAAACTGACAATTATTTACTGTTCCCGCTTAAAAGGGGCCGCGGAGGCTGAGCGGATAGCCTGTTCACCTCCCGCCAATGCGAACCTGGTTCAATCCCAGGCCGGGTAACTCACGGATTTTCGTAAGTGGGAATCGTGCCGGACGATGCCACTGTTTGGCCGGTTTTCTCGGGGATATCCCGTCCACCCACCCTTGCATTCCGGCGCTGCTCCATTCTCATCTCGCTTCATCTCATCCATTCCCACGGAAGGCAATGGCGAACCACCGCTGCATCATCCTGCCTAGTTGCCTTGGTCGTGACGCGGCCTCCATTCCTGCGTTGGTCCTTGGTTCTGACCAACCTGCGGGTTGCTAACCTCCACGCACGCATCCGCTTAAAAGTAGGGTCAGTATATAAATATGAATGTAGCTTGATGCGGTCAGTAAATCCAGCTGTCATTCACAAGGTGATAGGCTTCATAAGGTGAGATAAGGTATGGGCTAAAGTGACGGTGGAGTGTAGGTGAGGTCGAAAACAGGAGAACCTTTAGAAAACCAATCATCAACATCCGCAACGTTTCCCACGTGTGAAAAGTCCGAATCACACAAGCTAGGGACTGAACCCGGATCCCGCGGTGAGAATCCTGCATGTTAAAGGCACTGCCAAGTCCGTTCCTATACTTTTACTCTGTGGTAACGTGCGCCTAGAATCATGCCTTGGAAAGTGGCTGTATACGTTAATTTCAATGATAAAAATAAGCCAGTCTTTAACAAATGTCATTGTAGGTTTTCCATGGTAATGTAGCACTTTTGAAAGCCGTCTCATTTGGAATAATAGTCAATAAATATATTTTATTTTAGGCTTAGACGTTAACTTCCGAGTGCGGCGGAATCTACACTATGTGTTTATCACTTACGTGGGAATATTTATTTAAAATGGTTAAAGAATAAAAAATGGCTGAAATAAAAAAGTAACTAGGGTCTCAAAAATGCTCACTTCACTGCGAACAGCCTATAATTTCTCATTTTCCGCATTGCGAAGTGAACGGAAATATAGTTGCATTAAGGTAGACCACAATTATCTCAATAATTTAAGAGAAAAATGATTTGTCGCAGCATTGACTTATACACTAAACTACAAAGGTCAACTTTTTGTGGCCATATTGAGTTTATGTTACTTTCCCGCGCATTAGGCTCTCAGTTTCGAGATTTTCGTATGCCGCATGCATCGAACCAATAAGTTTTTGGCTCCCTCGAGGCACATGGAGTGAGATGTGGATCACCGAAGGATGTGTTTGCTGAAGGCTGCTGCTGTCTCAAATGTCGTGGACGGGCAACTGATGTTCGCTCCCAGCTCCCCGACATGATTCAATGAGCACCTAAGGAGGTGATTCGGAACCCGATTATAATCAAAAAGCCCAGTCGCGTGGCACTGATCTCCAGCTTGAGGTTCTGAAATCTGCGAGAGCCTTGGACACGACTTCTTCAGCGAGTTCAAAACCCAGCTTTGCCAGCGTGCTAGGAGGGCCTTTTTTTATGCTACCCGGCCACGAACGACCCAGGATTTTGACGGACGTGCAGAGTAAGAAAAACTGCCAACTAGACAGCAGGTGACGTTACAAAACTGCGGCAAGTCACTCACTGACAAAAGCTATGCCAGGCAAAACGTTATTTCCAAGACTGCCGTAGCCTCGATGACTGAAACAAGACGCCTTTTGTAGGTCCGAATCTTCTATACAAGCGAATCTCAACCTTTGTGGGACGTCACGCTGAGTTTGAAGTGCTGAGAGGGGGGTGGTAGGAGAATTTCAAATGAGGCGTAATAAACTGTGGAAAAAAATATATATATTAAAAGTCTTGTTGTAAAACAATACCAAAGTTTTGGGGGTCACGGTGGTGTAGTGGTTAGACTAGTCGCCTCCCACCTAGATGAACCGCATTCGATTCCCGCCGGGGTCGCTCCCAGATTTTCGCGTGGGAATCGTGCCGGACGATGCCGATGGTCAGCGGGTTTCCATACTCACATCGCTCGCTTCACCCTCGTCGGCTCTCAAGACCTCGATGTTAAGAGCCGCCCAAATACCTGACCCCCCACATATACACTGAAGAGCCAAAAAAACTGGCATACGCGTGTGTATGCAAATAACAGAGGTATGGAACCAATCAGAGTAACGTGATGCGGTCAGCCGCTAGATCGGTTATTGCTGCTACAATGGCAGGTTATCAAGATTTAAGTGAGTTTGAACGTGGTGTTATAGTCGGCGCACGAGAGATGGGCCATAGCATCTCCGAGGTAGCGATAACATTTGGATGTTCGCGTACGACCATTTCACGAGTGTACCGTGAATATCGGGAATCCGGTAAAACATCACATCTTCNACACCTTCGACATCACTGCGGCCGGAAAAAGATCGTGACAGAACGGGACAAACGACGACTGACGAGAATCATTAAACGTGACAGATGTGCAACCCTTTCACAAATTGGCGCAGATTGGATTTGTGGACTGCCCTGCAGGATTCATGATGTGAATTGCCTCCTGCATACCTTCAGACATTAGT
>NQII01000389.1:8363-31537 GCA_002778355.1 Clitarchus hookeri | reverse complement strand
GGGGGGGGGGGGGCCCTACACGATATTAGGCAGGTGTACGAGTTTTTTTTTGGCTCTTCAGTGTAATATATGGCAAAGTATAGAATTTTTTGGGGGCCTGCATGATTCCATACAGCAGTATATAAAGAAGGCAGAGGCACCGAAAGGATAGGAACGCATGCTCTAAATAAAAATACCCACACTGAGAAAATATACTATATATAAGATCGTTGCGTGCTCGGCTCGAAGCCCGTAACGCTCCCAGAGACTGAAGGCAAGCGGGACATCTGCAGGTGCCCCGGCCATCGATACGGCCACCCTACATTTTTCATGGCTGCTGGCCGACGCGCCGTGCTGTATACAGGTTGTTTCGAAATTCGTGTTACGCTCTAAACTTGAAACAGCTATAATTGAGCCAAATCAGAAAAAATAATGAGAATTGAGCAACTTGTAATCAGTGCCAGATAACAAATTAATATAGTGGTTGAATTTCACTGGTTTATTTATGATTTCCCACTCAATGTCAAATCACTTGTTCCGAGTTAATTTGCTTGATTCGCTGGTCAGTAGTAGCTTATCAACTGACTTTTAGTGAACGTTATTTCACTGATTGATATCATTGATTTGGATTTAGAGTGTCCAACGCTTTAGGGCTGGTAGTACACGTTAAATGGAACAACTTTTGCGTATCAACACGGGGTCGGAAACAATAAGTTGTGTTGCTAGAGGGCGTGAGTGTATTATAGTAGGCAACCCGCCACTTCACAACGTGATACGCGCTTTGAGGTGTATAATTTAGATCGATAACTACCGGAAATTACATTGAAGTGGGCATTGTTGGAGGTGTTATAGTTTTGTGGTGTTTATTGTGATCTGGTGTCTGTTGTTTACAAAATAAGTTTCACTCTACACACGTTTTACGCTAAGTTACAAATACAGTTGAACATGGCGGCCACCTTCTCGGATGCACAATCAACAACGATGGAGCATACTTTCTTCTACTACATATTGAGCAGCCTGAATGTGTGCGGCAGAGGCATATATTCGCTCGATGAGGGCAATTTATGAATCTACGGGAGTCTCATACACTAGCGACTTCATGTAGCCCGAGAGAAAGAAGCCCGTCTTGGTGAGATCTGGGGAACGTGGCGGCCAAGGTATAGGCTCACCCCGCTCGATCCAACGATGTCCAAATTTTTCTCTGAACAAACTCGCGCACCGCCATTGTGAAATGAGCTGGTGCACCATCATGTTGGAACCACGTGGGGCGACGGATACCCAAAGGTACCTCTTCCTGGAGTTCAGGTAGCGTATCTTGGAGGAAGCGAAGGTAAATTGCGCCACTGAGATGTTGAGGCAGCATGCAAGGTCCTGCAAGTACATGTCCAACGATACCAGCCCACACGTTAACAGAAAAGTGGTCCTGACGTTAGGTAACAAGCGATGCGTGCCGGTTGTCGTCGGCCCAGATGTGATGGCTCCTGGAGTTAAAAATGGAATCCACGGTGAATTGTGCCTCATCACCGAAGAGCACACAAGAGTGTATATTGCCCTCCAAGGTCCTAACGTACCACCTGTTTAAATCGGGTCGAAGCGAGTAGTCTGCTGGTCCCATGGCTTGAACTGTCTGGAGATGTTACGGGGCGCAACTGTTGCTCATATAGCATGCGCCACACAGCTGCATATTCTGTACCAATGCTGTGTGCAACATAAAGTGTACATGTGCTCGGGTTAGCTTCAAACCGCTGTAGCACCTCCTCATAAAAATGTAGTGCGTAAGTTCCTCATCGGGGCACTGGCATTATTTCTCGTTAGCAACAACGAACCGGTCTCTCGCAGACAAGTTCGATGCGTCCAAACATTGTGTGCGATGGAATGCGTCGGTTTGGGTACCGTTCATGATACTACCGATGAGCAGCCTTGCCGTGCGTCTCGTTTCACCATAAATGAACAAAATTTCGGCGAGTTCGGCAAACGTGTACTCAATTGCGCCTGCGGTGGTCCGAACTAAGAGGTTAACATAACGACCTGACAAGTCACCAACGTCAGAATGACCTTTCCAGATGTGTGGGTGGAACAGCAAGTACAGAAGGCAATATGTGCAGTACGTGCGACCTTTCTATCAGCTTGTGCCACACTGTCATTACTACTGACTCTTCCATCCACCCCTTTCCTCTTTCCCGGGCACTTGTGGCTCGGCCAATGGCTGAGAGTCGAAGCTCGACACTTTTCCACAAGGTTGCCGCGATCGAACCGGCCAGCCGCTGTTCTGGGCCGCGTATGGCAGGTTGCCTACCCTCAAAGAGTCGCGCCCACTAGTAATTGAAATATTAGTTTCTGACCGCGTGTTTATACGCAAACGTGTTTCCATTTAACGTGTACTGCCAGCCCTAGAGTGTTGTAACACAAATTTTGAAACAACCTGTAGGGGTGTTAGTCATTCTGTTCGCCCGCAAGGCCACCGTTCATGAAGTATTCCGTTTGCCCACGACCCGCTCCCTCCCCTCTCCCCTACCGCTCATCCCACATTACACTACAGGCCAACTTCTACAACACAGACTTATCTCAGATTAACTTTTCTGTGCGTACAGCGTGGCAGAGTCTGCTGGAAGCATGGAGGAAAATTGGGTAGAATGCGCGCCCAAGGTGCGCAGAAGTCACTCACGTGCCCTAACATTTAACTCCTCTTCTGCCAATACGACTGTCATAAATGACGTGAACGGGAGTTGAGGTTAGACAACGGATTATGTAAACAAGTGCTTCCAGATGTTTGTGTACTTACTCTAACAACTTTTTTATGCAATTATCTTAATTAAATTCATATTGGTAAAGGTATTTTATTAATTTAAATGTGCTGGTCTTTTGAAAACTAAGATAAGACAAGCACGTTCATCACTAGTGACCAAGTGACTTTGAGAACCGTATTGATGTTGGGTAAAGATAATGCGACACGCAACACGATCCTCTTTACGTTCTATACCCCTTTATCATCCCTGTTAAAGATCCCTACTGTTTATTATAATTATTTCAGTTTCCTTGTTTGCGCTGTAGCGGTACAGAGTGATATTGTGTTATTATTTAACTTTATAAAATGTTTAACTCTTAAAAACTTAAATGAGTGAAAATATGTTAGCTGTGCCATTATCTTTAATTAAGCTACCTGTTCCTCGGAAAGTATTATTTATATATTATCATCATAAAGATCACAAGTAACAATTGCGGTGTACGTTTCCTTACCTAGTTTCCCCTCCCCTTTCAGAAATGTTGTATTAATCTGAAGATTAACTTAATCTAGTTAGTTCTGGAGTAGTTTCTAATAGAGAAGTCTCAACAAAAACTTGAAAGCGGCCATGAAGTTGTAGCTCATGTTATTTTACCTCCAATGGTAACCAGAAAGGAAAAAAATAAATTTAAAAGTTTTATTAAGTAAGCTGCAATGTCAGCGACCAGTGTAGGCGAGCACGCAGTGCTGGGTTACCGGGAGTTCGTTTGTTCAATTCCTACCCACGACATGGGCGTTTGTGTATGAAAATTATGTTTTTAGGCATTCCGTCCCATATATTCATCTTATCGTAACTAAGTATGAAAATAATAATTTGCTTTTAATTTGTTTCCCTGACTATTTCCTACATTATTACTTTCAAGCTACTTTAATACGGTGCTTGGTGGATCATAGCCTTGACTTATTTACCCAAAACCTGATAAATTGCAGACCAAACTATGCCAGCCTAGTAATTTCTTGCAAATTGCATAATTAGGATAAAGGTACGAAAATTTTCCAAATTTCTCATTTCGTATACTGTCTGCTTGTTGAATGTAGCTAAGTTAAATATTAAAGCTCGGTGAAATCGCTCCAGTTGTTCACATTACAGAAGAAGGTTTTGAAACATGTACATACGTATGTTATAAATTGAGAAGAAGAACCGCACATAAAGAAAAATTTATATTGCAATGGGAATATTAGGAGCTTCGATTTAATGATTCTTTAAAGTTATTGTGTTTTTCACTTAGTTTTGAACATATTTCACGTGTAGTTACAATTTTTTGAATTTTGCTACTAATTTCACATAACTTGATAAAGCGTAAGGAAAATGTATTCAAAATATAGTGCAGAGCTATTTTCAACAAAAAAATTGTAAGAAAGTAATATGGTCATCGTGAAACCTTATTTTATATATTACAAGCGAACCGGCCCGGCTTCGCCTGGGTACAATAAAGTTTTACAGTCATATACTAATAAATAAATTGGTAAAAGACAATTCATTTATGTGAAAACAGAATTATAAAATTATGCTATGTTGGCCTAGGTTTTTAAGTGATTACGGCAACCCAAAATAAAGGAAATATTTTTAACCCGATGGCCAAGAAGAACGGTATTGTTTTTGGAGTGTATCTGTGCAACTATCGCGCAGTTACAACATTTCCGCTTTCCAGCGTCGATGTATGAAAATCAAAACGTGAATTTCATCAAGTTGTAGCTTTAGAAATTAAGTGTTCCTAGGTACTCCTTTTTGCGCTTGGCTGAGGGATCTTAATAGATCACCAAAGTTAAGCAACGTTCCCAGCGGCACACATTTGGATGGGTGACCGTTTAGTGGCATAACATCAGAGCACTTCCGGGCTTCGGAGGGCTCGTTAAATATTCGGTCCCGGTTGCTATCGATTGATAGCAGTCGTTAAGCAATTTCAGATGTCCTTGGGCGGCCTGATAAACTCTAACACCAGAGAAAAAAAATATTTCGGTCGCGTTCCCAGCCGTTGCAGAATTAGGTTTTGTTAATATTCCACAAGAACCGTACAGTTTTCCGGAATAAATAGTATCCAATGCCNAAGAACCGTACAGTTTTCCGGAATAAATAGTATCCAATGCCCTATTCCAGAACCTAAAGTACCTACATTCCAAATTTCATCAAAATCCGTTCAGCCGTTCGGTAACGTACCCAGCCGTTGCAGAATTAGGTTTTGTTAATATTCCACAGGAACTGTACAATTTTCCGGGGAAAAAAGTATCCTANACCCAGCCGTTGCAGAATTAGGTTTTGTTAATATTCCACAGGAACTGTACAATTTTCCGGGGAAAAAAGTATCCTATGTCCTATTCCAGGACCTAAAGTACCTATATACCAAATTTAATCAAAATCCGTTCAGCCTTTTGGTCACGTTATCAGCCGATGCAGAATTAGGTTTTGTTGTTGTTTCACAGGAACTGTAAAACTTTTTGCGATAAAAATTACTCTATGTCCTATTTTAGGACCTTAAGTACCTACACGCCAAATTTCATAAAATTCCGTTGAGTTGTTATGGAGCTGAGTGGTTACAAGCATACACACACACTCACACGCAGACTTTCGCATTTATAATATTAGCAAGATTAAAAATGTTCAAATTACGCATTTTTTAAGTTATTGGAGAACACGTCGTTTAGGGTAGGTGACAGGAATGGTTAAATATATTTAACAAAAATAAATTGTTTACAGTGAAGCATATTGTGTATACAGATCATAAAAACTGTTAAACATTATTTAATACAGACAAAAAATGGAAAAGGAAAAATTCGCCAAAATATGGAATTTTTTTATCAAGAATGCATTTTTTAAGTGAGTGAGTTAAGAGATTTGGGCGGCTCTTAACAGCGAGGTCTTGAGAGTAAATGAGTATGATAGAGGTGAGTATGGAGCGGCGCTGGAATGAAAAGGCGGGGAAAACGGGAGATCCCCGAGAAAACCCACCGACCAGCGGCATCATCCGGCACTATTCCCACATGTGAAAATCCGGGAGGCCCAGCCGGGGATTGAACCAGGGTCACATTTGTTTGAGGCGAGCAGTCTAACCACCTAGCCACCGAGGCCCCTGCACTTTTGAAGAAGGAAAATAATTTTACATGTAATTTTTACTTTTATCACACAGTTTGTCTTCTTTGATTTATACCTAAAATTGGCATATTGTATATAAGTTTTTACCAAAATTTACATTAACATACTAGTTATAATGACAATTAAAAATAATAGAAGCAAATTCAATCGCAGTCTTATATAGGCCTACAATTTGCAGCAAGAATCGTGAAAATAAATAAAAATCGTGTACTCGTAATTTAAATCATATGCAGGATTTACAACGTATTACTCCCAGACAAGAAGTCGTGAAACCTTTGAAAACCAGTCTCTTAGAATAGATTACGGTTAGGTATTTTTTCAATAAATTTAACTAAAATTATGTATGTAGTTATATTAGTTGACAAAATTTTTAAAATTAACATTTTATGTAATACAAACTATAAGTTAGTTTGCAATTATTTATTTGGTTTATAGTTCTCCGTATATTATTGCAGAGTTTGTTATAGTTTTGGACAAAATTTAAACAGCAATTTCTTAACAAAAAACGTCGGAATACCTTTAAACACTAAATATCACACAACTCAGTTATGAAATGGAAAGGGAAATACATTCTACCATTTATTTTAGCATTCCAATAAGTGAAATATTTTGTACCATCATTTTTTACACGAGACATATTTTCTGAGTTATACGCGAAAAAAATCAAATAATCTGAGGTCAAAGAGAAGTGCTAGTTTTTGAGAATCAACGGGTTTGTGACGCGAAAGATGGCCCCCCGAAGGAGTGGCGTGCAATACAGGGATCAGGAAAGTGGAGAGCTGCCTCAGAAAATCCACCAGCCAGCGGCAACGTCCACCACGTTTCGCACACGCGAAATACGTGATAATTCCGCCGGCGATTCAGTTTGGGTAATAGTTGTGGGGAACCAGAAATTCAACGTCTTAGCCATTAGGGTCCCCCTTCAATTACGACGACAAAATATGAAGGTCTTCATTACTATACCAAATTATTTGAGAAAAACGGTAATACTGTAATCGAATATCTAGTTCAATTCCTCAACACATTTTTAGAGTAAATGTTATGAGCAAGAGAATTATAGTTTCTTGTAGTACAGGATTATTTGATGAGATTTGGGTAGTGACGGGAACAGAGCAAGAAATTATGCTACTCTTTTTACGTCATACCGAAATGAACATATTTTTTAATAGGCGCTGTATCTATAAATTCTTTTCAATCTAAATATATGTTTTAATGACATGCAAATCACTAATTTAGTGCCAAATTTGGACTCAGTATGTCGTGGTAAATGCAGCTCAGTTGCAGCCGGGGAATTTCGTATGTCCGGATTGGCTCTACTTGCTGCAGTTTAGCTTGCAGAAGTGTTCGAAGATGGTTCAGGAGAACTTGCGTAATGGGTGAGTACATTTACCGTCATCCAGTTGTCTAAAGTGAGCCAGAAACTTGCAGTCTCTCGAAGAAGTTCGCCACGTAGTATTAAGACGAAAGCGCGAATACTTCGCAAACCTAAATGACGTGCAACTGAGTGGCAGGTATAGTAATCATATCAAACCAGTGCATTACACAGTGATACCGACGAATTCGACGGAACAATGCAAAACTTGGGAACCGACAGACAAGTTTTGATTAAAATTCACACAGTTATGAAGCTTATTATTCGTTTATGATGCAAAACTTTTTGAAGAATTACACGGGTTAGTAAAACCAACGCCCAAATCTACGAAGAAAACAACAGAGGAAATTAGAAAACAAATGTTCGAATACTAGCTAAGCGTTTTGTGGTATCGGTTTTAACCCCTGGCGAGTATATTAAGAAGCAAAAACGTGAAAGACGTCTTCCCAAGGCTGGCGGAAGTGGCAAGAGCGCAGCGGTAGTTCCCGTGACAATATTTTTGAAGTTAATGGGAAATATTTTATTTACGGAATACAAATGGCCCACAGTATTCTAAGGCTGCTCATGGTAAACTGAGCTTCTTTGTAAGCCCTTCTTGAGATCTACTTCTATGAACATTGTGTATTCTTGCACCATATGTACAATTAACGTTTCCATGGGCCGGGCCACATTATTCAAGCGTCGGTCATGTGAAACTATGGCATTATTAGAAAAGTAAATTTGTTTGAAAATTTGCCTATTCTGGGATTTATGAGCATAAAACAACAGAAAACCAACCAAATAACTTCAGTATTCACAAATGATTACCTAGCAGTTTTATTTCCACGTTAAGACATGGAATTACTTTCCCTCCATCCCATCGTTAACAACTTTACTGGCATACCTTTCAGTTTATCCGTTAAAATAGGCCCTATTCGCGGGTAGGAGCAGTGACTTTTTCAAAGGTTAATTTTGAATGTTCTCAATTAACCGCGAACCGCCTATAAACAACTTCGTCGAGAAGTCAATAATAATTGTCGAAATATTTCTGTTCCGGTGTTAAATATTAATTAATTTCGGGAGTGGTTAAGTGGGGAAACTGCGAACACGCACGCACATACAAGTATTCACGTACATATTTTCTTCCAAAGGCAAGCATGCTGAAACTCGATGACTTAAAACTTGACCGCTTACAGGAAGGAGATAAAAATAATGATCTTGTCTGATCTCATAGTACGTGACATATTTACTTTATGCATGGCCTGCATCGTAGCGGGTGTGAGTTAAAGGTTGTTTTTTTAAACGTACGTTCTCAAATCTTTCGCAATTGCACTTACGACTTAAGACACCTACGACTATGGAATACGTAATCCAGCGTTTCTGTCTGCTAAAACGGCATTTTGGAACCCTTAGAAGCAAAGGTAAATTCAGACTCACGTATCCGAAAACTCACCATATCATTAGGAATCTTACACATGCGACCGTAATAATCTTTTCCTACCTGACTTTTCAAGAATTAAATATTTCAGTTGTTCCTTAAATATCCATGATTTAATGCTGCATGACAATAAATGAGCATTCCTGAGCACCATCTTGCATACGCGTAGATATACGATGCATTACCAGTGTTATTTTCAACGTTTCCGCCTTCAGGCAAAGTAGACAGCTAAATTTTGAAAATCTTCTGAATTTATTTGACTCTGAAGAATAGTGTTATTTTCTAGATTTACTATTGCACTTGACTATTTATCATTTAACGCACTTATCATACGCACCGGTGTTCTTAGAAGCTAAATATTCAGCGAAAGGTTTCGTTTGAAAATATAGCTTATTTACATGTATATAAACTGTATAAAACTTAAATCAACAATTTTAATAAACCTTGGTTCTTCAGGAAGAGTGTGTTAATGGTCTGTGTTGAATAATCAGAAGGAAACATTAATATCGTAAACAAAGGGTTACTAAGAACGATTTTTGNGTGTTAATGGTCTGTGTTGAATAATCAGAAGGAAACATTAATATCGTAAACAAAGGGTTACTAAGAACGATTTTTGCTAATTTTGACAGTTTTCAACTACCAAATTTTTACATGGACCCAAATTTTTTATTTCATTGAATGGGTATTCCAAACCTAGTGACGTGTTCCTCCTTACGAGATATATTGCAAACTGGAAACTAATACGTTTCCGTATGCGAGTATGATTTCCTCGGGAAGCAGAATAGCTGCCATGTGCTGTTTGTTTTTAAATGAGAACTAACACGCGTGGTATACTTATAATTTCTGACTTGATGGATTCAACAAGANTTTAAATGAGAACTAACACGCGTGGTATACTTATAATTTCTGACTTGATGGATTCAACAAGAACTCGTTAAAAGAAGTGCACAAAGGCGTAATTTCTGGGCTCTCCAAAGTAGTCGTTAGGATACTATTAAAGTGAGTTCGCGTAACAAAATAAGACAAACCATACTTTCCGTAATCTGAAGTGGCTGTNTCGTTAGGATACTATTAAAGTGAGTTCGCGTAACAAAATAAGACAAACCATACTTTCCGTAATCTGAAGTGGCTGTACTTAAAGCAACCTTGCCTCATCACCGAGAAAAGGTACACAATACGTACGCGAGCGTCGATCAGTAAGCACTGTAAGGCTCCCGCGATGGACTCATAATTGAGGTTCTCGCAGTTATAGTAATTAGTTATAAGGTCTCTGGGAAATGTAGGTGTCCTCCACGTGTACATACTTACAAAAGTTCTGCGTCGAATACAAACTTTTGCAGCCTGGATAAACACAACCCGGGCTTTCCCAGGCTTTCGCGGCTACTGTCCTGACTGCCTCAGTCACGTACAAGTCGAAGAGAACGTCGGCAATCTCAACGACTTCGCCCTGGCCAAGGCTAATCCTACTAAGGTTAGGAACAAAACGTGATTTCTTATGAGGGAGTTTGGCATAGGGAAAATTTCCGCCGTTAGATGCGCAGTGTTTCAAAAGGCAACTTTCATTTAGAATGTTTAGTTACGTGAATAATAAAAGAGAAAGGCTTTACTTAGTTACTAATGGGGAGAACGGGCTGTGTGATATATGTTATCTTTGGTTTTTTTTTAGCAGCAGATTTTATGTAAATTGGGTTCGGCTATTAAATAAGTAAAAAGACACAGTTGGAATTTCAAGTTATTCAAGATATTATTTATTACTGTTTGGTTTTTTTTACATCATGAAGAGCAGTAAGTTAACCGAAAAGTAATTATATTTTTACCCAATCGTTTCAAGATCTTTTGTTTTAGTAACCCTTGTCATTACTGAGATATAGTAGGTGTTATATTTGATTTAAGGGGCGGCCCGTATAAACGGCGTATAAATCATATAAGATACTATGTAGAGAACTAGAAGTAAGAGTGATTTTCGGAACTGTAACTGTCATTTGTGAACACTTTCTATGTTCAACCCGTTGCATAATAATTATCCTTTGTTTTAAATCTGGTCTCGTAGATGCACACACAATCCAGCCCAACGCCAACATTTTTCTAGCTCGCTCCATCTATAAGTGGGCACTTCCCCAGCAATTAATTCATTCAACGTGATGTCAATGCGTGACGCATTTGTTTTATCCACCCCGTGTAGCTGATATGAGCATCATTATCGGCTGTTCACGGTAAACNGTCAATGCGTGACGCATTTGTTTTATCCACCCCGTGTAGCTGATATGAGCATCATTATCGGCTGTTCACGGTAAACTGAGCACTTTTATAAGCCCCGCCTAAGATCTACGTATATGCACATTGTATATTCCTCCACCATATGTTAACTTAACTTTGTCATGGGCATGATCATTTCACTCGCGCACCAGTCAAATTAATTTGTAAAAATTTTTAGAAAAGTAAGTTCTTTACCATTTTGCTAACTCTAACACTTATATACGCCAAAGAAAAGGAAGTAAAATAAATTATCTCAGTGTTTACAAACGTTACGTAACAATTTTAGTTCAACGTCAAGACACGGAACTACTATCCCTCCTTCGTTACCAACTTTACTGGTCGCACTCCGGCAAGTGTTCCCTTTTTAATATACGTAGGAATAGGCCGTGACATTTTTCAAATGTTGATTTAAAAAGTACTAAAATAATNATGTAGGAATAGGCAGTGACATTTTTCAAATGTTGATTTAAAAAGTACTAAAATAATCGTGAACAGCCTATACCCGGAAGGAGGGTGACGTAGAATGGGGGAAGTACAATGAAGCGCCTGGCCAAGAGAAGTAACAACTTTTAAGCCACATAGTTCACGGATTGTGGAGGTAATGAAATGCGACCTAATCGTAACGCTAAGGGGAATGACGCGCTCAGTAAAGTTGGTAACGCAGGAAGGAAAGTAGTTCCATGTCATGACGTTGTATTAAAAGTGTTAGGTAAAAATGTATGAATACAGAAGTGATTTGTTTTACAGTACGTTCTTTCAAATTCATATAAGTGTCAGAATTACCAAATTTGTAAAATATCTACTTTTCTAACAACTGTACAGCTGCACTGGACTGACGCGTGAATTAAGTGATCAGGCCGATGGCAATGTTAATATAGTATGTGGTGGAAGAATACACAATGTTCCTACTAGTAGATCTTAATTAGTGCTTACAAACGCGCTCAGTCTACCGGTAAATGCATAATGGATGATTAGAAACAACACCGACAACTCTTAGTATGCTGTGCGGGACGGCAAATTGATAGAAAATTTTTTTGCGAGGGGAGCCCATGTCCGTTAAATCATGGGTTCGGGCGCCGTGGGACGTCAAAGTTTGACAACGCTTCGGATATGGTGATGAGTTGATGTTCCACATTGTCTCACAAAATCACCGCCAACCGAACAAGAGCAACACACATCGTGCAGTAAATTACAAAAGCGGCTCGAATTGTCGACTCCCTACTCGATTACAGAGCACACATCGACGGTGAAGATATCAATGCACGTTTGGGTTGTGTGCTCAGTAGTTCAGTCGCTGCATGGATTCGTGCGATAAGGTCCTCCTCTGACGGCGCAGGAGTCTCGTACACCACACCCTTCATAGTAACCCGGGTGTCAGATCTGGTGACCGTGTCGGCCACGGAACAATCTCCATGGCGTTCTCGGTATGTATTGAATGCACTGGAAGCCGAACTTCAGCAGGGCTTCTGAAAGGTTGGAAGTTACCGCCTCTTTCAGGGTGTCGAGTGCAGCCTACCCGGCGCGGATAAATACCCCCTGACAATTTATGTGAAATTATGCAGCGAAAGAGTGGTTTCGCGGGACGCGTGCCGTATATAGGCCACCCGGGCGGTCGATGCGGCAGTCATTACCGGCGAGGTTTGAATATTCACCAGACGTCAACCCACTCCTCTCCCCACCCACCTTGGTATGGGATCGTGTATCGGGTGGCCGAAATACGAGGGGTCCCGGTGAGTTGTCCCACTCTCGTGTCCTCGGTACGACGAAGCAATGACAAGAATGGCCGTTTATGAGGGCTCAAGGTACCTCCTGAGTTGTCATACGGGTCTCATTCAGCGGTGTGTGGTGAAGTGTTGCTAAGTAAGCTGGTGCTTGCTCAGTGATGTACACACCCGGCAGCAATCAGTAACCAGAGAGCAGCTGGGAGAGGCCGGAGTATATTGCGGACACTAATGAGAGAGCGGCGAGGCACCCATTACACACATGCTGTGACGTCAACTGCACCACCATGCTTAAGTGGCCGATGCGTAAACAAGCAGACGATTAGGTACAGCACAGAGCAGGGCATAGCTTATCTTCCAACAGTTCCTCACATGCCGCTGGGCCCATTGTAAGCAGTTGAGTCTTTTATAACGTGAAGAAATTAAACTATAGAATATTGTAATGTTGATTTGTTTTCAGGACAGAAATGAAAGTCGATACGTTGTTGACAGTTCATCAATTTGGTTATTGAAACATAAATGTGGTCTTTCAAATTTATCAAAGTCAGCAAAAATAGCTGTAAGCAGCCCTCTGATCACTACATTTTTCTTGTGTAAAATAGCGTATTAACCCTTTCAAACACCTTTAATTTACGGTTTCAGGTATTAAAAAACAAAAAAAAAAAATGAATGATGCGTGCTGTACTTGAGTCGACACCGTTTGTTTCGTTGTCGCAGCCAATGCGCTGTNCAAAAAAAAAAAATGAATGATGCGTGCTGTACTTGAGTCGACACCGTTTGTTTCGTTGTCGCAGCCAATGCGCTGTAGGCTAAATATTTGGCAACAATTATGTGGACCAATTATGACTTTGACCAGTAAGACTGTTTGTGAGTCATTTAACTAGAGGGTAAGATCATTGGCCAATGAGATTCGTGGTGTGTGCAGTACAGACGAAAAAATTAAAAACACGCGAGTNCATTTAACTAGAGGGTAAGATCATTGGCCAATGAGATTCGTGGTGTGTGCAGTACAGACGAAAAAATTAAAAACACGCGAGTTCGAATGGGTTAAACTATGGCGACTATGGTGCACATTTCTGAACGTATTCTGAGGAAGAACAACACAGGTGACGCTTTTTCGTGCTATTTCCCATCACCTTCGCAACGCTACGGCCAGACGTAACGTTGAAGCGTTTAAAATTCTTTTCTAGGGAGGCTCCTTTATCTATACCGCCATAGACAATTTTCTTCATACGCTAATTGTGTTACAGTCACTTTATTTAATAAAGGTAGAAGTAAAGTAGCTTCCAGTGAACTGCTGAACCTAACTGTACAACATGAATAACTCAATGAAAAAAATAGTATACACGCTATACTCTGTTCACGGTAAAGTGAGCACTTCAGATATCAACCTTTGAAAAATGTTACTGCACCTACTTACATATATTTTAACTGGCACATTGAAATGCATGCATTCGCCCAGTAAAGTTGGTAACGACGGAAAGATATTAGTTCCATGCTTTGACGTTGAATTAAATGTGTTCGGTAAACAACAGTGAATACAAAAACGGTTCATTTTGTTTTCTGTTTTTTTTTATGCATATAAGTCCAAGAATTAGCAAATTTTTAAAATATTTACTTTTCTAATAATTTCGTAGTTTAATTTGACCGATGCATAAATAAAGTGATAAAACCTATGGCAATGTTAATTTACATAAGGTGGAAGAATACGCAGTATGTATACTTGTAGATCTTGCACAGGGCTTTTAAAAGTGCTCAATTTATCGTGAACATCCTTTACCAAATTGTCGAAATAGTAGGATTTATGTGTTTTTATATGGAAATGATGCATATATTATATAAAAAGATAAAACAAATAATTAATAAGATTCTTTTTTCAATTAAAATTAAAGCCTATTTCCATTCTGGAGGCATTTTAAAAGAAATCCTTCGTCAAATAAAACACATGTTCGCACTACAGCAGCGCAGGAAGGAGTTAGCACACTGGAAAATTGTAATCAAGGTAAGGTCTACTGTGCAATCGTCAGCGGGTTATAGTAAAGAAATAATTAACTCATTGCATGTGGAACTCATACTGCGTTTTGTATATAAAATAAGATCACGATTTATTAATTTATCCAGCACAGGTTAGACACATGTGAATCATTTCTGACTTACTATAATTTCATTCTCTTTCTTGGACNTATTAATTTATCCAGCACAGGTTAGACACATGTGAATCATTTCTGACTTACTATAATTTCATTCTCTTTCTTGGACGTACAGAGGATTCTGTTTGGAAATTTTCTGGATGAGTTATACATTTAACTCAAGCAGGTGTTTGCCTTATACGAATTTTGGATAGGGCAAACTAGCTCCAGCTCTGATCATCCATGTTATCAACTCTGAGCTCACGTGTGTCAAACTACAAGTTCGGAGCGAAACATCGCTACAGGCATCTAACGATGCTAGAACAGGGTCCTCAGCAACAAAATTAAAGTCAGGCGAAATCCCGTAAATTTGCGATTTTATAATGCCACGTGGTTTTCAGGTTTTCGGTGTCGTGTCTTCGACACCGCGCAGGGCATGAAACCTTCAAGCGATACATGGGCATATTTTAAACGTCCTACTTCCATGCCTTAAATCAACGGCTTGTCCGACCTCTCTTTATTGTTCCATCGAGGACGTCTTTAAGCGACCCATCTGTTCACCAGTGCCATACGCCTATTCTAAGTGAGATTCCTCATTCCTCGGGTTGCCAGAAAAAAAAAACATATAATTGTATGCAGTGCTCGTGTTTGATTGCTGCTCGCCTACGTGGTGTACTAGGTAGCGTTGTTCCGTCTCAGAGGAGGGACCAGGGTCGATTCCCGGCACCGACCTTTACATTGTTGGTGTGCCTGACTCACCCCGCGGCGCAGATAGCAGTGGGAAATCACGGATGTATCATCTTGCCTCGACAACCCTTGGGATCGCCAGCGCTGTTTCCATCATCAACATTTCACTCCAACTACTACTCGTGACAGTGCTTACAGCGATAAACAGAGATAACAGGCGTAATGCCCGGTCCACGTGTGCTCTGATCGCACCGGACAGAACATGAAGTTGTAATAGCCAACCAGAGCTGGTTTTTTTTTTTNCCGGTCCACGTGTGCTCTGATCGCACCGGACAGAACATGAAGTTGTAATAGCCAACCAGAGCTGGTTTTTTTTTTTTTGCACGTGCCACTCCGAAAAGTTGAACCCACGCCGTAAATTCTGCTCTCTTAAAAGCAGACTTCGCTGATACTTCCCGTAGGCCTACTGTTTCGTGTGTTTTATACGTACCAACAATTTTATGAATTATCGTTGTATGTTGACGTAATAGTTTACGATGGTTAAATGTGGGTAGCTATTTGTAATCAAATATGGTGAATCATATTATTCAATCTACTGAATACATTTATCAAATAATTGTGGTTTGGAAATAAACCAACACNCAAATATGGTGAATCATATTATTCAATCTACTGAATACATTTATCAAATAATTGTGGTTTGGAAATAAACCAACACGTGAAATAAGATTGTAAAATATTTTTTGGGCTTGTAAAATAAATTTGCTTACGCTTCAATATAAATTGCCGTTTTCATCTTTTTACTGTTTAAGTGGCCATATGCGTTTTAAACTTACGCTGCCCTTGGTGTTTTGTGTTATTGGTTGTTTGACTAGAACATTATATTTTTTTATCCATTTATAAATTCGTACTTATTTTTTGCAGTTTTGTGTTTTGTTTGCAAATTTTGCTTACATTTTCTAGCCTTATTTGTGCTGTCTTAATTGTTTTTTTGTTTATTTTATTGTCAAACTGGATCATTATAATTCTTCAATCCTTTTACATGTCAATTAATTTTGACTTACTGCAGTGTGTGATTCGCTTGTCATAGTTGCGCTGTCCTCGTTGTTTCTGTGTCGCTCGTTGTCTAACTGGATTGTTGTCTCTTGTTACATACATGTGCTCATTTATACTATCACATGTTTATTGCATTTGTGTTTTTCATCCATATATTGCGTTCTTCAGTTTTTTGGTTGATATTTTTGTAGTCATCGTAGGGAATGAAGATCAAATAAAAATTCGTATAAAAATTAATACTAAAGTTAAAATTTTGCAGCAGGTTAAAACATCGCCAGCTTTTAGTCTGTTGTCCGCCATTTACTTCGAAACCTTTGGCATAAAAAAAATTATCACCGTNTTAAAACATCGCCAGCTTTTAGTCTGTTGTCCGCCATTTACTTCGAAACCTTTGGCATAAAAAAAATTATCACCGTGATCACAAATTGCGGTTCCAAACAACGCCAAAATCGTAACGAAAATGCTTTGCTTGCATATAAATAGACATAGGTTGCATCCGCAATGTGACTTCAGTTGCTGTCTTGTAGTACACACATTCCTTAAATAATTTTCACCGTGTTCTGCTGTCAATGAAACTTCCTCAGAAATACACTCACTGTTAGTAATGTTGAAATAGTATCTGCATTACAGCACGTATTGGGACAGCATACTGCGACGCGTATCTTCACAACGCGAACAGGCCCACATGTTTGATATTTGTTATAGCATATATTTGATCCACTTTTGTCTGGTGTGCGCTGAAACCTTTCGTCGAGAGCGTATACTAGTGAATGTTGGACGGTATCCCCCTCCTCTTCCCCCCCTCCCCTTTCCACCAGCCAATAACACGATAGGGCACTGCAATGGGAAAAACTAGCTGTGCCACTCGTTAGTAGCAAATGTAAGTTGTGGAAGTTAGGTAAGTAGGCTGAAGTGCTGTCACTCCATTAATTATATTTAAAAAATGGGATGATTATAGATTAGTGTTCAGTAGTACTAAAAATAAAACATTTGTTCATATTAGTATAAAACTGTGTTTCAGCGTATATTATTAATATTTTATTCACTGCCGGACTGCGGTCAATACAGAGGAACGGAAAATTGGAGAAATATTTTATTCCAAAATGAGCCCTGGACTAAAAAAATATCCATGGATCAGTCACTGACGCATACGAAGATCATTACCGATCATTTGCAAGTGTTTTAGCGTGACCAGTTGTGCATTGGTGAGCAACTGACCATCTGTCTGTCACGGCACGTAAAAATAATTCCCTCCTACCGTTTAACAGACCTTTACACTAAAATTAACTGTATTTTTTTTTAAAGAATCATTTTAACTTCCTGGGTTTTATATCGTGAGAATGACAATTCGAGGGACGTTTACAAACTAAATTAACTTGAAACTTGCATTAAAAATGGCCCGTTCACGTACGGCGTTACCTGGTGATACAACCTATTCCCTGTGTTCCTGAAAGCGCCTTAGCCAAATTGGCCCCGAAAGATGTCATCATGTTTAGCAACAAAAAATCACCGATGACAGAAAATCCCACGTAGAGGTAAAAATACTATCACCCACAAGTCAGGATTTGACACTAAGTGCTACACTAAAGCATTCAACGCCGAGCGTTAACTTGAGCTGCATATTAAAGTATACACGTTTATTTTTAGTTTTAATTTGATACACCTCACTAGGTTTAATCAAAAACATCAAACCGCAAACAGTTTCTAGATGAAGAGATTAAGTTTCCAAGTCCTTCTTCACGAATGACATGAAAAAGCCTATAAGAAAATATAGTGAATATTTCGTTACAGAAAATGTAATGCAGATTATTTGATTTAACCATTTAGGTGTTCAAAATTGTTTGCCAGGATTTAATTAGTTAATTTAATATTTAAAATAAATATAGCAAGATAATAATTCAACAATATAACTACAATGTTACAATATTAACGGTTTTTTTATAAAAGGTTTGTTAAATTAATAAACACAAGCGTAAAATATTGATTACGAGCAGTACTTGCAGTACTTGATTAGATTATTGCATTTCAACATCATCACTTTTAGTTAAAGTGGCTTGTTGATAAATCGCTACATACTAAAGAAACATAAAATAAAATCTTAAGAAATTACACAAAGTTATGGCCCTATCCGGGATTCACACCTGGAAACCCATAGCCTGAAAGTGCCTTAAATACAAAAGGTTCAGGAGTTCTATCTTAGATGTGCCGAGGAAAAATCCCGAGGTACAATTTGCACTGGTTTCCCTCTCAGCCTCGAAATCCAGACAGTAAATAAAATATGACAGCAAGAGGGTTGGAGAAGGACATTAATTCGGACCGCAGTTCTGCCGAGCGGCTGTTCCAATCAAACCTGTGACTCGTCATGCAACGGAACGAAGGCCACAAAAGGCCACCGACGGCACGGCAAGGCCCCAATACGGTACGGATCCGCGGCAAATCACGCACGGGCCACATGCCCAGCATTTAAGGCAATTTGAGGTCGTTTACGGAGCCGAACCCAGTACTTTGTGCTGCTGTCCCAATTGCTGGTCACACCTGACCGGATCATGTGTGTACGCGCGTGTGATCGCTGTGGCCAAGGTTGAGTTAAAGCGCTCTTCGAGGGTCTGGGTTCGAACCTCTGATAACCCGCCGTTCATATGTGTGTCATTGTTTAGAGGTTAGTTTGTGTGGGTATAGTAGATATATGTAAGCCTACCCCGATCATATCAAGAAACAATAATTAAAAGCGGGTGGAGAGATCTGGACGGCTCTTAACAGCGAGGTCTTCAGGGCCGATGAGGGTGAGGCGAGGGGAGAATCGAGCAGTGCCGGAATGAAAGGGCGGGGGAAAAGGGAGATCCCCGAGAAAACCATCCGACCAGCGGCATCGTCCAGCGCGATTCCCACTTGAGAAAATCCGGAGTGAACCGGCCGGGGATTTAACCTGGTTCGCCTATGTGGGAGGCGAGCAATCTAACCACCCNAATGAAAGGGCGGGGGAAAAGGGAGATCCCCGAGAAAACCATCCGACCAGCGGCATCGTCCGGCGCGATTCCCACTTGAGAAAATCCGGAGTGAACCGGCCGGGGATTTAACCTGGTTCGCCTATGTGGGAGGTGAGCAATCTAACCACCCAGCCACCGCGGCCCTTATAATTAAGAGAAAAATTAATCCATTCTTCTCAAATAACTACTAGTGCGTTATTTTGGGATGTAAATTTCTACATCTTAGCATTTTAATTTTAAATACTCGCATGCGCGTATTCCAAAAAATACTTACTTGTTAAAAAAAAATGTGTATGAGCACAAACACGAAAGAGATCCACAACCATTTGTGCTGTCTTGAAGGTCAGGCATTGCTAGATTTTTCGAGTGTATATTATGAAATTATAAATTATAATATTAAACGTAATGATATAAAAATATTTAGTAAACACGCCGTAGCAGTTAAAAGCATATGCAATCAAACTGCGCTGTAAATTACAGCAATTAGTTGCGTGTGGTTGGCCGCGCACTTAATTTTTGTTACAATACCTATATATATATAGTTGAGTAATTTCCCATCATTACGCATCTAAGTACAGATTTGTTGAGAACTGAGACTTATTGCATTCGGTAATTTCACCACGTGTGGAGTATGTAGCACTGCGTTCAAGATCAACAAGCGAGGAAGCGATACGGGCGACATTAGCACGCTACCCTAGCGCCTCATCGCTCCTACGNAGGCAATTTGAGGTCGTTTACGGAGCCGAACCCAGTACTTTGTGCCGCTGTCCCAATTGCTGGTCACGCCTGACCGGATCATGTGCGTGTACGCGCGTGTGATCGCTGTGGCCAAGGTCGAGTTTAGGCGCTCTTCGAGGGTCTGGGTTCGAACCTCTGATTACCCGCCGTTCATATGTGTGTCATTGTTTAGAGGTAAGTTTGTGTGGGTATAGTAGGTATTTGTAAGCCTACCCCGATCATATCAAGAAACAATAATTAAAAGCGGGTGGAGAGATCTGGACGGCTCTTAACAGCGATGTCTTCAGGGCCGATGAGGGTGAGGCGAGGGGAGAATCGAGCAGTGCCGGAATGAAAGGGCGGGGGAAAAGGGAGATCCCCGAGAAAACCATCCGACCAGCGGCATCGTCCAGCGCGATTCCCACCTGAGAAAATCCGGAGTGAACCGGCCGGGGATTTAACCTGGTTCGCCTATGTGGGAGGCGAGCAATCTAACCACCCAGCCACCGTGGCCCTTATAATTAAGACAAAAATTAATCCATCCTTCTCAAATAACTACTAGTGCGTTATTTTGGGATGTAAATTTGTACATCTTAGCATTTTAATTTTAAATACTCGCATGCGCGTAGTCCAAAAAATACTTACTTGTTAAAAAAAAATATTTATGAGCACAAAGGCGAAAGAGATCCACAACCATTTGTGCTGTCTTGAAGGTCAGGTATTGCTAGATTTTTCGAGTGTATATTATGAAATTATAAATTATAATACTAAACGTAATGATATAAAAAATAATTAGTAAACATGGCGTAGCAGTTAAAAGCATATGTAATTAAACTGCGCTGTAAATTACAGCAATTAGTTGCGTGTGGTTGGCCACGCACTTAATTTTTGTTACAATACCTATATATATATATAGTTGAGTGATTTCCCATCATCACGCATGTAAGTACAGATTTGTTGAGAACTGAGACGTATTGCATTCAGTAATTTCACCACGTGTGGAGTATGTAGCACTGCGTTCAAGATCAACAAGCGAGGAAGCGATACGGGCGACATTAGCACGCTACCCTAGCGCCTCATCGCTCCTACGCGCAAGGGCGTGCGGTGTTTGCATCGCGATGCTGTACTGTGCAAGTTATATATTTTACAGTGGGACTTTCTTTCACCTGATGAAAGCCCACATATTAAACTACGCCCGTGTAGTCAAACGTTCCTCTTACCGCTTATGTAAACTGCATGGGCAAGCTTTAAAAACGCGATGTTGAACCATTTTCACAAATATTTTCTCCAAAAATACACTTAATATGATAAAGGTAANAAAAAAAAAAAAAAAAAAATGCGGGCATAGATAAATGCTTTTTACCTTTTCTGACAAAAAGTCTTATTTCCGGTATGTTTATTTACCGAGATACGCATATTCGCGCAGACAACGATTTCATAGAACACGTTTCAGTACATACTCATTTTAATTTTAAAAAATCTTAATAGCGCTACCATTAATACACAAAAGAACATTTACCACTCGTACTTTCCTACTGCTTCCACAGACTGATGTGGTAGAGTCAATGAACAAAAACTCTCTTGCTGTGTTTATACTGATTGTGTCGATGATTTGACGTCACAGGATCAGTGACGATATTTTTACTTTTTACGACTTCTTACTCAACGTCTTCTGAAGTTATTTAACGTAAATTAATAATTCCTAGTTAAATGATTATAAACATTAAGGGAACCGGAGCCAAGTTTAGCTATACNAAAAAAAAAAAAAAAAAATGCGGGCATAGATAAATGCTTTTTACCTTTTCTGACAAAAAGTCTTATTTCCAGTATGTTTATTTACCGAGATACGCATATTCGCGCAGACAACGATTTCATAGAACACGTTTCAGTACATACTCATTTTAAGTTTAAAAAATCTTAATAGCGCTACCATTAATACACAAAAGAACATTTACCACTCGTACTTTCCTACTGCTTCCACAGACTGATGTGGTAGAGTCAATGAACAAAAACTCTCTTGCTGTGTTTATACTGATTGTGTCGATGATTTGACGTCACAGGATCAGTGACGATATTTTTACTTTTTACGACTTCTTACTCAACGTCTTCTGAAGTTATTTAACGTAAATTAATAATTCCTAGTTAAATGATTATAAACATTAAGGGAACCGGAGCCAAGTTTAGCTATACATTTTTTGGCTTGAAATTAGGAAATTGTTGCATCATTATAGACTGCCAGGACTCACTGCCCTACTCTCTCTCTCTCTCTCTCTCTCCCTCTCTCTCTCTCTGTAACTTAGAGTGCATTGGACTGCTGCGTCCAAGGCACATAGAAATCTTTGAAAATTTATAACGGTCTGTTACTCCTGGTAGTAGGAGTTTCTTTGCAGGCGGCAAAATACCGATACGTATAAACCAGAAAGTGACGTGGCGTGAATTCTGAAATTTTACCGACATCAAAAAAATTCATACTGAACATTTACTTTCGTAATTTTTAATGAACTGCGAAGTTTTTTATTATCTCGCATACAATCGTTTGCAACACATTAAGTCATATTTGGAGCGGACACACAAACGTTACCACTTCAAAAAAAATAGTTGATTTTTCCGTCTTATCCGTGCATCCAGTCTTAATTTTTTTTAGCCATTCCGTCTTAAAACTGGTAAGTAATTAGTCTACGGTGTTACTTGTATTTTTTCCCCTCAGTTATATGCGATGACAATATCTAAAATATAAAATTCTCCCGTCACAGTGTTAGTCACTGAACTCCTCCGAAACGGCTGGACCGATTTTTATGAAATTTTTTATGTATACTCGGTAGGTCTGAGAATAGATTTATATCTATTTTTTACACCCCTAAGTAATAAGGGTGGCCACCCCCAAACAATTTTTTTTTATTGTTTGAACAAAATTTTTATTTTTTATTTTTTTATGATGTGGCATCAAAAAATACATACCCTCCTAAATTTTCACCCTTCT
>NQII01000388.1:939073-964043 GCA_002778355.1 Clitarchus hookeri | reverse complement strand
AATGCAAGGGCGGGGTAACGGGAGACCCCCGAGAAAACCCGCCGACGAGCGGAATCGTTCGCCACGATTCCCAGTTGCGAACCGGCCGGGGATTGAACCTGGTTCGCCTTGGTGGGAGGCGAGCAGTCTAACCGCTCAGCCACCGTGGGCCCCTTGTACAGTTGGAGTTTTATATTTGCAGAATATTTTGTTTTATGAATGTCTGCATCGCCATGGCAGTTAGTGGCATCGTAAGCTTAGAAATAATCATTACAGTATATTTGCGTGGTTATGAAAATTATTGGGCGGAGGAAATACACGTAACAGCGTGATCACATGAGGCTATCTCCCTAGGAAATTTTTACACTCAAAATAATGTCAAAAGGAAGTAATTTCAGTGATTATTCTAGGTAACGTCATTCGTAAACACAGTTACTTGCTTTAAGTGAAATATTTATCACAGTAGGTAATAGTTTATAACTTTGACTTTGCGAATTAAGGTGATTCTTGCCCTGGTCTTTACAGACACTTTTTCCAGAAATAGTAAAAATATGGCATACATTTTAGGTTTGAAAATGCGCAAAAAATGCTCTTTAGAAATTAATTTTTTTTTAAATTTAGTTTTTATGCATGTGGACGTTAGACTCGTACAGGATGAAAGTTCTCAGATACGAAATGAGCACGGTTTATGTGAACATGTCAACATTTTTCCGTAATGTGCAGAAACGCGAAATGCGATTGAATTGAGTTCGGAAACAAATATGAGGTATATTTAATGAGAATACAGTTCGCACTACATTAAAGCTCGGCTTTCGTAGTATTTGTTTACTATAGGAGCACCCACCAGGAGTATGGCGGCGGGTATTGTAGTGTGCGGTGAGAGCCAAGAGATCGCGCCACTACTTCGTCTGTCAGTATATATAACTAGATAGTATGTGACACCGGCAGACCTTTGCCTTATGCTTCTTCCAGCCGCAGAAAGTATCGTTATCGTGTACCTAATTATAGTCCGTTCATGGTTACTTCCAACTTTTCTGAAACCCTGTTTAAGTTGTACTTTGAGGATATTCCTCCGCCTCATGCAAACAAAGCGTAACGAAGTCTAGAAAATTACATAAACCAAGGACGAGTTAGACCGCTTATTCGTCTTCTGCGCATGTACCCAACATTGACTGAGGGAACACAACCGTCAAAAGTCACATGGGCCAACAGTGATGAACGTGTTTGTTTATATCTTACATTTTAAATGAGAAGCACTATTATGTGAATGAAATACTTTTACCAATTTGAATTTAACCAAACTGCATTACAAATTGGTTAGAGGAAGTATACACACATCTCAATGTATTTGTTTACAAATCAGTATTCTAATCCTAAATCCAAACCATGCCGTTTTCGCTAGACGTGTTGGCAGAAAAGCAGTTCAATTTTGGGACACGGAGATTTGGTTGTGCGCAGCCAGCGAGGTCGGTCTACCTCATCTTTAGTCTATGGAAAATCATACCAAAGGGACAACGCACCGCATTCGTGCACGCTTAGTCTAACGACATTTTGCATATGAACTATTTCGTACTAGTTTTCACCAACACACACATTTTCTCACTATTTTTATTCACATTAATTTTAAATTAGATATTGTAATTGATAAACATAAGTAAATGTTTAGTTTAACCAGCAATAAGTTAATTGTATACTAACACAAGTATAAAACGCTTGTGATACGTGGCATGTTTAGGAAACAGCCAAACACTTAATACAGAGGATTATTTGTCAACGGTTTGTTTGAAAAAGTATGATGAATCCGTGAATATACTACAGCAGTAGCCATGAGTCGAGTAGGTGATAGTGTGACATTGTCAGAACCAAATATTCTCGTGTCTAGCTTCCTACCTCTATGTTTATAAAGAAGACCAAGTAAGCTTCGTTGCCTGCCAATTAAAACATTGCACTTTTTAAAAATAACGTAAATACGTATTCGCGCCCAACATTCGGATATACTTTAAGCACTTCCGGCAGGTTCGTCATGAGCGAGGGAGGTAGCTGGCTAATTCGGCTTCCGTACCGCACCTGTCATTCCAGTCTGCGCGGAGAGAAACGGCGCAAACGAAATCAGATGAGAAAACGAATGTACTACAGCAGTGTCCTTCGCGCTCCGCACGTGAGAATCCCCGTCTGATCAGTGTTGCCGAACGTAAGACTTACGTCGCACGTCTATGTTTTTGTGTCCTATGACGTAGGCCTGTTTGTACGACTGTTATTTAATTTCGAGAGTAATATTTACTATAAATATGTTTGCATCACTAAACACCCCCTCCCCAAAATTAACATATCATAGTATTGATTAATGGGATGTACATGTTATTCAATTAAGCATCATTAGTATGAAAATTTACTGAAATATGTAGACAGATAGTGTTTTTGGGCAGTGTTTGTTTCCTTTTTAATTCACATTTTTTATGTGTACCATTCGGCAAGCTTATCAAAAACAAAAAAGAACAAAATTAATCCCAAGAAATTTGTAGCATGTAAAGAAACAATTGTGCATTTAAAATCACTGTAAGTTTGTATTTACCTGTTATACTCGAAACGGTGTGTACAACTTTATATGGGTTGTTCACGGTAGCACTTCTGAAAGCCCTGATTAAGATCTACTTTTATGTATATTGTGTATTCTTCCTTCGCGTGTAAAATTAACATTGACGTGGGCTTCATCACTTCATTCCTGCGTCGGTGAAGTGATTTTTGTGGAATTATTAGGAAAGTAAATATTTTACAAATTGGCAAATTCTTACGCCCGTAGGCCTATGCATTAAAAACATGTTTACCTAACACTTTTAATTCAATGTTAATAAATAGAACTACTTTCTCTGCGTCCTAATGGGGCCGCTGTGGTTGAGCGGTTAGAGTGCTCGCCTCCCACCAAGGCGAACCGGGTTCAATCCCCGGTCGGGTCACTTCCGGATTTTCGCATGTGTAGATCGTGTCGGACGATGCCGCTGGCCGGTGGGTTTTCTCGGGGATATCCTGTTTCCCCCATCCTTGCATTCCGGCGCTGCTCCATTCTCACCCTTATTGGCTCTCACCCAAATCTCTTAACTCTCAACTCAACGTGTAGGGAAGTTGCCGTAGTTAGTATTTACGCAAATCGGACGTACACACGCAATTGAACACATTGGAAACAAACTGTCCTTGTAGCAAACACATGTTTTGATAATGCCCCGTAAAGCTACATATAATTAACAAACCTTTCTACAGCGTTGGTTTTCAAAAACATTTTACATAACTTTTCCTAAGAATTCCTTTAAAAAATACACTTTAAATATTTCTATATTAATTTACAGCATATCGAATTATTAATTCGAGGCTGCTAGAAATGATTACAACTAGAGACGTTTACAAACTTTCCTAAATTTTACCCACGAAATGCCCTTACTTTTGTTCTATATAAGTCCTTACAAAAATTCGGGTCAAGTGCCCAAAGAACATGAAGTGTCTACTCACATACGAGTAGTTACTTATCTTAATATCCTGGCATTCATAGTCAGCTAGCTGCTCTAAACAACCTTCAAAGTTATTTTGTAGCGGTGAGACGTGTGCAGATGTCCCGTAAACAATGGCCACTTAATGAATATCTCATATACATTTAAGTAGACAGCGTATGTATATTTGTTATATATACTTCTGGCCATGGACAAGCTCGGGGCCTTCGTGCCTCAGTGCTCCGGATTCTGTTCCTGGGCAGTCCACACATTTGTGTAAGTGTATGTTAGTTTAGTGTACTGGTTAGATTGCATCTTACAAGCTATAACGTTAAAAAGCAATAATACAATGCCACGAAATCTACGTAATTATGATTTTTGTCCGTAGCTACATTTAAAATCCGGTTGGATTTTAGCATCTTGCCTACCAAGGTTGTTGTTTGTAGCTGGTGCAATGCTAATTGAGCTTTCTAAAAATTAAACTTCGGAAGAAAAACTGACTCTAACTGCATCAGGGGCGTGTGGTGAAGTGTTGCAAGGTAACCTGGTGCTTGACCAGTATTGTACACTTTCGGCGCATGCAGCAGGAACCAGTAATCGGAGCGGAGCCGGGAGAAATTGAATTTACTGCGGCCACTCACGAGAAGACGGCGAGGCATCCACTACACATTTGCCGTGGCGTCAAATGCACTGCTACGTTTAAGTGGCTGATGTGTACACTAGCAAACGATTAGGTATAGCACAGAGCGAATCACAGCTTACCTTGCAACAGTTTACCACACGCCACTGAACTGCATTTATTTTAACGTAAACATTTACAAGTGGCGTGTCAACACTTATGTTGGTAGCGAATTGTAGTTCTATTTCTTGGCGTGTAATTAAATGCGCAGTGTTTAAATTGCATGCAGATATAGTTCGTTTTTTTTTCTGTTTATACGCATTGGAGTACAAAGTAGCTTTACGCAACTACGAATATCATAGCGCCAGTTGGTCNGTTTTTTTTTCTGTTTATACGCATTGGAGTACAAAGTAGCTTTACGCAACTACGAATATCATAGCGCCAGTTGGTCGGCGTCACCACGGCAGTGTTATGTTTTACGTGTGGCATGGCACACAGTAGGGCCGAAAGACGAAGTTGAAAATGATTTCAGAAGTGCCTCTTGACTGCGAACCGGCTGTAATTGCCAGAGTACTGTGCAACACCAGCGAAGCATGCTAATTTGCTTCCGGCTCCGGGAGTTGATATTGCTTTCCAAGTTTCCTCACAAGACGTTCCCTTGATAGCTAACGTAATCAATTAAGGACGTGAAATTTTTCATCTCACCATTGATTCGTAGGCCAAGTGCTTAATTGCGGTTTCTATAGGCTATCCACGGGAAAGTGAGAACTTTCTAAAGTCCTTTTATTTGGAATTATAGTCAATAAATATATTTTATTGTAGCCTTAGACGTTAACTTTCCAGTCCGTGAAATATATACACTGTGTTTATTACTTGCACGGCAATATTTATTTGAAAAAAGTGGTGGGAGGAAAAAAACATGGCTGATAGTAAACAAGTAACTAGGGCCTCAGAAATGCTCACTCTACCGTGAGCAGCGTATAGAACCGTGAAGTGGGTTGTGTATGGGAAAGAGATTGCCAAGATATATACGCACAGCTGAGTCGTGCATCATACAGAGGTGAAACTGCTATAGTCCATCCACCGTTTCTTCGGACTTTTTGAAACAAACCTTTGAAAAATCACCCCATGTACGACGTATTTAGTTATTTCTTAAATATGCCGTTATCGAGCGTTTTATACCTCTGATAACACAGGCGTATCTTATTTTTCCTTAAATTGAAGTTTTAGGTATATTTTATTTATACGTTAAAGATTTATTTTACAATAATCACGAATAAAACCAGCGAGAAAAAAAATNGTTTTAGGTATATTTTATTTATACGTTAAAGATTTATTTTACAATAATCACGAATAAAACCAGCGAGAAAAAAAATCTGTGTTGGTAGCACCTAGTAGGAAATAGTTGTCGTGCAAAATATTATTACAACTGAGTGCTCACGAANACCGAGCGTTACACTTTTTCATAAGTGACTCCCAGCCGCAACCTAATTTAAGACGTTGTCACGTCAAAAAATCTGTGTTGGTAGCACCTAGTAGGAAATAGTTGTCGTGCAAAATATTATTACAACTGAGTGCTCACGAANAAAAAAATCTGTGTTGGTAGCACCTAGTAGGAAATAGTTGTCGTGCAAAATATTATTACAACTGAGTGCTCACGAATTCGGTGCGTTGTCTTTGGTGTAATTTCCTAGACTTAGTTAAGCTTAGTTCGCACGAGGCGGAGGAATATCCTGGAAGTAGAACTTTAGCAGGGCTTCAGAAAAGTGTGAAGTAACCGTGGTAGTGTACGGGCTTCGTGCTGCAAACAGCGGCTCTCAACAGCTCGCCGGCACTGTGCGTTGCCTTTCATTGTGCAGTCAGCTCGTGAGACGAACTTGCCCCTTGTTATTCGCGGAACATGAACTGTCGACACGGCAAGTCAGGTAGGCGATTTCGCAGATCACCACGCAAACGCTAGAGACGGTGAGCGCCGCTGACGTCACAGCTGCGGCTACAGCGTTCATCGTGCGAGTACCTCCTTGCTGTATCGTTGCTGCGAACCAGCATATCGGTACAGCATCAGTTGTATAAAACAATGCTACGGAAGTAACGAAGCCGCAACTCTTAAATAGTTCGTGTTTACGCCTATCACGCCGAATGGAGTGGAGAGCTGGAACAGCCAATCAGGTATTCGCCCTCGCTTTCCGCACGAGTCACGCTGAAAAGTTCAACTCGCGCCGATAGTCCTGCTCACGTAAACAGCTGACTTTGTCACTGTTTCTCATAGGCCCGCTGTTTCGAATATTTTATACAGTTATTTTCATGGACTATCAACGCATAATGATGTAATGGTTTACGATGGTCAAATTTATGTTATTTATATACAGGGGGGTTTATTAACACGCGGAACCCACTTAACCTGTAGACAGGAGACACCCAAACAATGAAAAAAAGTATTATACTGAACTGGCTCGCACACATTGAATCAAACAACTTTATGTGCCGCCGGCATTTTTTTTTTTGTGATAAGAATGAAAGCTTGCTGCACGGCATTAAATATTTTTATACCCTGTGCGTTAATATTTGAGAGCCTAGAAATTAATTATTAAAACGCTAGTTTCAGTTTTTGCCGCGCTCAAAGATATACACTTAAACAGTTCAACGAATAAGCTAGGCCTACTAGCGGGAGTGAACGTGACGTAATGCCTTCCATAAACACGTCCCTCCTTAAAGGATCGAATAATTTTCAAATTAAATAATGTGTGCATACTATTAGTAACCCTTGAACTTATATAGTAATTTTGAACGCCCAACATTCTAGATCCCAAAGTTGGCTTCAAATAAAGTTTATTTAAAAATTTTAGTATTTTTTTTATGCATAGCTTAACTTATTTACACATATATTTCGCTTGTGGATCAAACAAGAAACTTGTATCTATTTAGAAATACATTTTCAGAATATGATTATAAACAAAATTTATGTGATTTAAAATAAAAAAAAATTAAGATGGGGAATAACGAGAATCATTAAAAATATCATTTTAATATTAAAATATTTTAAATTATGTAGAATTTCTTAAGTTAAAATATTTTTTTGAATTTAGATGTAAAATGCATTAAAATTTTTTTTTATTAATTATGTAAAATTTTGTTGAATTTAAATGTAAAATGCATTTAACTTATTTGTGTGCAGTGTGTTGTTTACATTTCCGAGTATTCTCTTATGCAATACTTATTACCGCAATGCGCGAAACACATGAAGAAAATGGGGACGTTTAGTCCGTTCCGACACTATGTTCTCTGTAACTCGCGTTGTCGTCTCCAACCTAGCGGTCACCGCAGGCCACAAGAATCCTTGTGTTCCCGACATTGAACGTCGTCGCTTTCTGGACGTAGCTCTGCAGTGCATGTGTTGGTGGCGTCTGGGAACAGCCTTGCGCGGCGATGATTGCTTCTCATTCTCGTTGGCGGGGTTGTCGTGGTCGATCGCGTCCACAGCCGCGGAGAGTGAAAGTGCAGTACTTGCCCTCTGCTCGGAGCCGACCTTTCTGACGAAAGTCGACCCTCTCGTCGACCCTTGTTCTGAGAACAGCTGCCCGCGCGTCACGCGTGCATTCCAGTTTTCATGCTCTGGATACCTTTCGTCACTTCGTAAATGTCACGTCGTCTTTAGAAATAGCTAACTGATCATCTGAACCACAAACTGGCAATGTATATACCTTGCCGTTTTCCCTTGCTACATTCCCAGGTTTCTTTTGCACACACCCAATTTCCATTTTTTTTTACAAGACCGTACTATCTTTCAGTTGATTACCACAGGGTTACTCAGAGTCTGCAATAGGAAAATACGTCATAAAAAAAAACACTCACTCAAAAATATATAAATAATCTGCTAAACTCTCCTGCGATTACTAAATTGTTGTCAGATCCGTCGTATTGAGGGATAGGTGTGGTTTAAGTTACTTACTGTACTGCGAAGCTATTACTTTGATTATATGTAAAATCTCTGAACAGCAGATTGTCCTGTAAACACTATTTAGTAAGCTGGTTAAGGACAGCTCTGTGTCCTTGCTTTTTTTTTTTTATGTATCATTTCTCATCGCAGACCAATAAATGCCGCGTATTGGCAGCCTTGCGATTGTGGGAAATTATACCGATCTGTTTACACTATTTTATAGCCGCTTGTATAAAAATACGTTTTGGTATTTGCGTGGCTGCAGCTTGAATTCAGTGCTGGCGTTACATTATCATTGCCCACGTTGAACCAAACTATTTTGCTATTTATTACAGCAGTCACACAACCGTTTCAGCCAATGGACTCCTGCTCTCTTGTGAATCTGTGGAATTGTCGGGGAAGTGCACTATAATTACCGTCAAAATCGGCCACTGATGTGATCAGGATTCCAGCGAGGCTAGACAAGGAGTTTTCAATAGTTGCAAGTGAGAGCGTACCGGTCTCAAGAAGTTTTGACTGGATGCGCGTGGATTGCGACAGTAGTGGCCTGCGGAGGTGTAGCATGCCGAGTCCCGTGCGATGTAGCTCTGAATGTTGTTCCTGCCGTAAGGCTGGGTCGGCATGGATGACGTGAGGCTGGCGTTAATTGGAGTCGCGTGCTTCACCCCAGGCACAGAGGTAAGACATGATGGTGGAGCAGCGGAAGAATGAAGACGGGGGAGGAAGTCTTGAGGAAACCACCACACCACTCTGTTTCCGCAACACTCTCCACATTAAAATTCCCGTCTGAAAAGTTCCTACGTATCAGAGTCTGGGATCGAACTGGGGACCCCGGCGGCAGGAGGAAGACATCTTCATGGATATAAGGAATTTCAGTAGCTACAAGTCAGCTGATAACTGGTACGGCGGTCGTCTGATGATGTACTGCATTTGGTCACCACGCGACATTAATTAAGAACGGGTAACTTACTTTGAAAGAGATGATGAGACCATTGGGTGACTTAACCAGGGTTTGCTACTTACAGTAAATTCTTGTTAGGCCTTCCAGGAAGCCAAACGACACGCATTTTTCTTGCCGTGTACGCATGAAACGCCAAATGTTACTCAGTACATAACCAACCGCCTATGCTTGAATTAACTACGTCAAAAATGTTTTGCAGAAGCTCAGATCAAGTCGAAATACTACCAGATATTTTTTCTTCAGGTTAATAGATACAAAAATTGTGTAGGATTACTTCTTTCGTTTTTGGTTAGTTTGTATCCTTTTTTTCCTAGGATTTAAGGTTGCTTCTGTTTCTGGAAGTGACGACTTTGCGCACTTTTGAATATATAATTTATTCTATATTATGATATCTTCAATTTTCCTGCTAAGTTGACCGTATTATTTGCGGAGGACAGTCTGGCGAGGGGGAGGGGGGTTGGTATTTGTGAACAGTAGGGAGAGGGGTGGGGGATAATGGTGAGGCATGTAGCTTTTTTCCACAATGAAATCGAGTCCATGAAAATAATAACTTCGCAATATATTAAAAATATTGGCGTATTATTCATTCGGTTTGGAGACAGCGATTACTGGATGTCTTATGGCTAGTCACCCGTGATATTTAGTTTCATTTAAAGTGTTCTCTTTACTCGCCCACCTCCCCAGTGCCAACAAATTAAATTTTTTTTCGTGAAATCATATAACGTTGATTTTAACTTAATCCTAACTAATAAAACTCTCAATATTTTGTCATTCACTTGCAACGCGGAGATAGACCTTGAAAAGGGGGGGGGGGATTCTTAAAACAAGTAAACTATATATAAATTATTGTTAAATAGTAGACAAACACCTTCGCCTCGCCCAGGAATCGAATCCAGGAGTCCACGTACGGTAAGAAGCGCACTCAGTTAGGTACAAATTGTCTGCATAGTTAGCATTCCACTGAAGAAATATACGGGATGAGTCCTGCACCGACCATGTAGCTTGAATAAGGCCTTGTTCATTCTCGTGGGATCCGTCATCGCGTCGTGTGAGTAAGGACGACTGAAGAGCACGACAGTTGTGCGACGATCAGAAATACCTACAACGTCTTTGACGGATCGCTAGCCATAGTGACACCGCAAACACTAAATGTGATTAAGCAGTCCGTTACAGTGTTTGTATTAATGTTTAAGTGGCAATTCACTGGAACGTAGGCGAACTATTGCCGTTCATGTTTTATATTTATGGCCTTGTTTGTTTGTATAAAAACAATAAAAACTAACATAGAGCGAGCATTGAAACTGTCTTCATTATAATTCATACGATAGCCACGAAAAATAAATTGATGGTGTAATTTGCGGTTCTTAAACACACTTGTCTTAAACCTCCTATGAGGTATGTTTTTATGGCAAGAGTTGTGTAGAGGGATTGCCTATAATTAAAATTATTACTTCCCTAAACAAATTAACGAAATAAAACACTCCGTCGTTGTTTTACGATAGCACAAATGTGTGGGAAGTTCTAAGACGATTTTTTTTTGCTGTCATAAGGGTTAGATACAAATAAATGAACCATATCTGTTTTTACTTTGTCCTATATTTTTTACGAGAAAGAATCTTGATACGACCTTGTTTCCTGAGGGCCTTTGCATTTCTAAGATGTCGTATAACTGGTTCCATTTTAATTCTGCACTTTTGAAATGAACATTGAAAAAAAAAAAAAAAAAAGTGGCTCTTATTTGAACGGAAGCACTGACAGAAATATTTGTAGCAAAACTGGCAGCGAATTCCGAGCAGTAATTCGGCGCATTTTCTTGTTCTGTATGAATTGGTGACCAGAGAAATGGTTTATCATGGGCGTCATTTCGGCTTACATAATTTGATTAAGGTAAATATTAGCGTTAACATAGCAACGTCACAATATTAACACGAGGACACCTCGTTAGGACGTAACCAGTAATAATTACTCTGACATGACAGGCAGAAAAAGTGGTCAATTGATAGTGGTCCAGATAGAGCTGTGTTTCGCTCCCAAGACTTTTAGTAGTTGCGTGTGGTGCGGTAAAAATAGCCCGGCTAACCTACATGAGTTGGGAGCGCGCACTTACGACGGCGGTCGGCGACAATTAAGTAGCGGCTCGTGACGGCTGGCGTGGCGCCCCGTGTTTCGAAAACGCAAGTGGAGCGGGCCTCGCTCTGCTAGCTGCGGTGCAGGCGCTGGAATAACTTGTCGGCGAGGTGTGGTCAGTGATGCAAGATTCCAGCCGCCAACGCTCCACTGCCCCACATACCAGTTGGCCGTGTGTCAAGTGGCGTGGGACCGGCCCCGTGTCCTGCAATCATGCGATAAGGCGTGTCCCGAGGGAGGATCCGCTTTGCCTCGTGTTTCGCAGTGCTCATCCTCTCCTGCAGAAAGAAGATCGCTCTCGGCACATCGTGCTGCAGATGGCTCCATCGCCGCGGATGTCGTGAAGACGGGCGAGTACGTGGTGATGCCCACCCCCGCATTCCGTCCAAGTTCAATGCGGCCGACCTTGACTGCAGTGAAAGTGTTGCAGAGTGTTCTGTTGGAAGTTTAGTGGCTGGTGCGGTATATAAGCCAGCCGGACCCTCACTCAAGCACACTTGTCTCCGCCATGGCCTGCAAGGTGAGTCGATCTTCCACTGCTCCAGACACTCCAGGCTACAGGTAACCACGTGACTGTCTCTTATGTCTTGTGTTTCTGTCTTCCAGCTGATCGTACTGTCCGCCCTCGTGGCCGCCGCCAACGCCGGCTTCCTGGGAGCCCCCGCCGTGGTGGCCCCCGGCGCCCCTGTGGCCGCCGCCTACGCCGCCCGTCCCCTGGGCTACGCCGCCCCCGCCCTGGGCTACGCCGCCCCCGCCCTGGGCTACGCCGCCCCCGCCTACGCTAAGGTCGCCGCCGCCGCCATCGACACCGACTACGACCCCAACCCATCCTACAGCTACTCCTACGACATCCAGGACGCTCTGACCGGCGACTCCAAGGGACAGCAGGAGAGCCGTCAAGGAGACGTCGTCCAGGGCAGCTACAGNCCGGCGACTCCAAGGGACAGCAGGAGAGCCGTCAAGGAGACGTCGTCCAGGGCAGCTACAGTCTGGTTGAGCCTGATGGCACCCGTCGCACTGTCGAGTACACCGCCGACCCCATAAACGGCTTCAACGCCGTCGTGCACAAGACTCCCGTCGTTGCTGCCGTCGCCAAGGTCGCCGCCCCCGTCGCCGTCGCACACGCTCCTCTGGGCTACGCCGCCCCCGCCCTCGGCTACGCCGCCCCCGCTCTTNGGGCTACGCCGCCCCCGCCCTCGGCTACGCCGCCCCCGCTCTTGGCTACGCCGCCCCCGCTCTGGGCTACGCCGCTCCCGCCCTGGGCTACAAGAAGGCCATCCTGGGTTAATTTGACCTGATAATCAATTCTTCGATTCTGAATCGTTATTTATGTATTCTGTTCACATATTGTGAATAAATATTTTTATGCTCCTGCATATTTGTATTTTTTTTTATTGTTCTGTCTGATATTGTGGCCTCACTAAAAACATATTTGACCTTTCGTAGTGATGTATTCACGATTATTGGTGAATTTGTCTGCTTGAGGATCTGCAACACACTCTAATGTAATTCTTGAATATTGAATAGATCGTTAAAATCCGTGCATAAACAATTTTTTAACGTATCAGTGAAAAAAATCTCGTATATGTGTTTTGCTCTTCACTTTAAATTTACGTCTTACATAACTTATAACATTACTCAAAATCCGATCCAATCTATTTCTTCAATTTTAAGATTTCAAGAATATATAATGTGGAATTATTGCTTGTTGGTTATACAAGATTTGCAAATACTTGTAATCTACCATATGAAGCGTATTAGAGTAATCCATAAATATTGCTTGCTTTACGTTATTATTAAATATGTGGTATATTATGAATATTGTAACCTTTAAACAACTACAAAAAAATATATATTACTATGTTGTTAAGACACACTACTGCGTTATAACCTCACTCTATAATTTTTCTAGGGAGGCATAAAATCTTTCTTGCCTTCTAGAAAAGAAAAAGTAAGGAAAATCGTGATAATATGCATGTCCCAGTGTTCTTTCAGTTTCTGATTGCTGTTCTTCAATAAACATGGATACCGCAGGAATTGGAACGAATTAAGTTGTAGGAATTAAAGTGTGTGTATCTGAAGACCTAAATTTTTAATAGATTATCTACCGTTCTACAAACACAAGCCCTGATATTCTTTTTTCTTACTTCTCGACCCACCTTCAATATATTGAAGAGTAAGGACAAAGCATGTGCAGTCGGGTCTCAGGCAAACTGAAGACTTTTTTCTAAATATCTTCTGCAGTTTTCATTTCCACACATATAGCGGTAACAAGTTTGGTGTGTTACGTAGCAGTCGGTTAAGTTCTTTGTTAGTTATTGCTTACTGCCAGTACCTAATTGTACAGATTTTTTTTGTGTTGTATTTATACGCTAGTGCAACAAAAAATATAACAGTGATTCGTAGGTCAGCAAGTACCACGATACGGCTGCAATAGAAAAATCAGATAGTTGCGCAAGTAAGACAAGACGAATCCTTTGCGACAGAAACGAGAACTAAACTATAAATACCGGGCAATACGCAAAACTCGTGAATATGAGTTGGTATAATTTGGTTGTGCCGTAGTTATCAGAATTGTGAAATGATTTTACTTTGTAGTAAATATAGTACATACGGTCTAATAGTTTACGATATGCTTTGCGAGAGAAAGAAAAAATAATTGTTTGTGACAGTAGGGAAATACAGGAATATTCTGACGAAAGCGGGGGAGGGGGGCCCGGTTCAGAAACGTCAACACAGGAGACGTTACTTTGTGGGGAGAATTACATTGTAGCTTGGCGCGCGCGCGCGCAGATTAACAACGAGATAATTTTTGAGACGAAATCTTTCATTTGCATGTCATGACGAAATCTCGATTCATTTTAACTACACTGTTAGCCAATGTTGGCAAGATGAAGAGGTTTTTATTTACACAAAAATGTTAAGGCAGGGCAGAGGTGTATTATAGCGGATGCTAAAAGTGAAGGGTTTATTGACGAGGTGCTTTTAATTCTCTAGTCGAAAACAAAATTTGGCGTTAAGCAATGCCAATTGGTGGTTATTAGATGAAAATATCATTTGAAAGGCGTTTTTAACCATTTTTTTTACTGCTTCACAGATAAACGCTGTGAGTAATTCTTCATTGTGCGATAAAAAAACAAACTATGTCTCTCAACAAGAAACGTCACACTGTCCCTGATCATCACCGCGGATAATTTTTGGTAATAATTCATATACGAGTACACTGCATACATTATTTTTTTGCGCACTTTAGGCAAGCAAAACGACTTTACGTGTGCGACAAGTAATGATTCGCCTTGGCATAGGAAGAAGAGGCAACAAGATTATGATAGGGTTGCGAGAGAGAAATAAGGCGTGTAACCCCAGAACCAGGCAGATAACAATTCATTCCCGTCTAACCAAATAGATTATCTTACACATGCAGTGCTGTAAGCGCCATGTTGCAGGAATCCCAGAAGTAAAAAAAAAAGAATATGCTCGTGGAAGAAACCGTGTGGGTTCCAGAATGGTTTCATTAAAATCAACACCATATCAGTTATATGAAATGGTTTGTAATAGTTAACAGGCTCGTACTCGCATTTGATAGCTGTGCGTTACTTTCTTTTATACAAACATATTTCAGTAATGCCCTTCATTCATCTACTCCGAGTTTCGTGTTGTACAATATCTTCTTATGTACGTGGTTTTATTGCGCAATAACAATACAATTATTTTGTATATTATTTACATTAGTAAAATGCCAGCTGTTATGCCTGCATCTAGCGATAATGATAAGTACGTGACAAAAGACATCCTATACGTCTTATGAATTTATCGCAGGTAGTCAGTAAGTACGACCTGCTATTTGCATCGAACATTTGTAAAGCGTTGTGTGTGTCGTAAGTTAACTGGCAAACACATTGTTACATCGAACGCCTGCGGGGCGTATCAGAGTTCTCGAGGGTTGGAGGTCTTTAAAAAAAACAAAAGAAATACATTTTATTTCAAATTTATTTATACAGCTATTATTTACAGTATTAATTTATCTGTATCCTTTATTAGTCTTTTTGTTTAACAGTGAGCGCAATATTTGATGTCTATTTCAACTCTAATTAACGTCCTTCTTAATTGTCTGTGTTTGGTTACAGTCAATTAACCCATGCTCATTATTAACACCTGTTCAGTCTCTCTGCTGACACCTTTTGTAATGTCTTTCACTTACTCATCTAGTCCAATAGTCCGGCCTGTCAGCTGCACTCTTCACTGCTTGATACTCGCAGTCGCAGATTTCCCTTCCGCTTGTCACTTCTCCCGCCGCTCGTCTTCTACCGCTCGGAACTCAGCTACGCTATCACTCATCAACTACACAACTCGCGACCCGGAGACCTGTCGCACTATTTATACCGTTCGCCCTGAACCATCTGTAAGGTTCACATCGCACCCCGGGTCGCGCAGAGAGAACGAGGTCATTAATCCAGAGCATTCCTCAGACAAACGCAGAACTAAATACAACCAGGGCCAGCAGCGTGCGCCGAAAAAGGGATTATCGTGTCGGCTCGCTTTTTGTAACAGACACGTGGCCACCGGCTTATCGCTCGCCTGTTCACTCGTAACAATCGTTTGACTTGCTGCCGCCGCGGTCATACAACTGTTGTCCTTCACTTACACTCGCTCGCGCGGTATGCGAAGCAGCGATTTCGAAACAGTATTGATACAAGACGCCTGCGGGGCGTATCAGAGTTCTCGAGGGTTGGAGGTCGTAATATAAATGTAAGAACTAAATTTCACGTTCGTTTATCCACACCGCCAATTTCTAGAATAATAACATTAAACTACCTGTCTCCGACACTACTCTTACTATTCTCAGTGAGCGCAATATTTAATGCCTATCTCGACTCTAATTAAAGTCCTTCTCCAGCCACTTAACTCACACTTATCATTAACACACATCCAGTCTTTCTGTCGCCATCATTTTAAATGTCTTACACTCACGCATCCAGGTCAATAGTGAATGCATTTAAGGTATGTTCTTCGAGAATGAATGCTGGCATCATACGAAAGAGAGTGCGATGTGTCACCTCTCGCATCAGACGAACTGTGATATGGCGTGCCCTTGGCTATTTTAATTATCTCCAGGGGACGTGATATCATGTGACCAACAACTAGTCATGAGCGAGCAATGTGATGTCATCGTAAAACCACGAGTGCAGTCTAGTGGTGGTGGGTATTGAACTGTAGTGTGTTAATGGTGGTCGAGTAACGACACAACGTGGCGGTCGGTCGGCTCCGGCTCCGAACGCCTATCCCCTCTCAGGCACAATCAAAAGTGTTCAATTTATATATTTTTTGAGATTTTTTCTAAATTTTAAATATATTTTTAACATTTATGGATTTCTTTGAGAATTTCGCGATGTTTTGGGTTTGAGGTCATGGGCACAGGGCTAAGGTCACGGGCGTGTGGGCAAGTTCAAGGCCACCCAGATCCACTATGGCAGTCGCATGACGTCACAACGTGACGGTCGGTCGGCACCGGCGCTGCTTCCCCGTCACCTCTTAGCACCATTACATTTTTCAATTTACGTATTTTTTTTTATGTTTAAAAAAATTTTAATTTTTAAATTTTTAGGGCACGGGATCAAGTACACAGGCGTGAGATCATGTTCAAGGTCACATAGATCCAACATAGTGGTCTGGTGACGTCACAACATGGCGGCCGGACGGCTTCGGCTTCAGTCCGCCGTTCCAGTTTGCCAGACTGCCCATTTATAGACTACTTGTAGCGTTTTTTTTTTAAAAACAAAATTTTCAATTGTGAGTCCAATATAAGTTATTATAATACGATATCTGAAAAATAATTATCGATGACGAGTCTCTGTGTTCGGGTTTGCACGTGACGGGACGGGTGGTGTGACGTAAAACCAAAAATGCCGAGAATAATGGAACAAGAACTGAACATACTTCAGAATAAATAAAAACTTAAATTATTTAAACTACTGCTCAAAATACTTAATGTTGGCTTGGTCAAGTAATTCCCTAGCGAGTTTTCCGAGGAACAGCCAACATGTATTATGTGAGAGAGGCTGGCGGTATGTTGAGCCGGCGACCTAACGTGAGGTACACGCCTTTAGTTCATGGCAATAATGAATTTTGGGATTGAGGTGGGGATGGAGCGGAGGGGATATGAAGTAGGGGGAAAGGGAATGGAAGTACTCCGAGTAGAACCCCATACCACGGGGTTATCCAGGACTTAAAATCGTATGAAAATACCCTGCGTATGCGCTGAACCGAAACTATTTTACGATTGTGAAATATGTATTTGATCCGAGATTGGGAACGATATAGTGACAAGTGTGCATCACAGCTACCTGGCTAGTGTAGTTCTGTCTTCAAAGTGAGCGAGAGATTTGGGCGGTGCTTACGGGTTTTTGCCTGCCTGCAGTTATTTTGCGAGTTCGATACCTCGAAACGCGAGCTCTACAGTTGACTCTCGCCACTTTCCTCATCGCCTGCACGTGCTTGGCGCTCAGCTGGCGTTCAGTCTTTCCGTCTGCGACTTGCCCGGACGTGCCTTTAAGCGGTCACCCTGTATTTTCATGGCACGCTAATATAGATAGAAGTATGATGCGTGTTTCAACACAGCTTTGAAGTCTGTGTATAGAAGTGTTAGCAGCTATACATTATTAGGAAAACACCCGTTTTAGCCACTTTCACGCCCGTTAAAATAAGCCTTGGATTTCAAATGAGAACTTGAGCTTGTCTTCGGGCACGAAACGTTTCTTAAATACCTTTCTTGTTCAGACCCCGCTGCAAGATACCCAACCGGTTTTTAATCACGTGTTTTATACCAAACCTCCGCAACGCTCTTCATGCGCCAGCCCTTAGCGTCCAGGATTTTGAGCGCCGATGGGAATACACCGAGAAAACCCATCTTCCAGGGGCAACTTTTGCCACGTTTTCCACATGTACAAATTCTGGGATAGGCCCCGCCGGCACTTCAACCTGGTACCCCTTGGTGTTCTGTTTCAAAATAAATGAAATTTTTGTGAGTTTTGAAACCTGCGAATTTGTATATGCCATGGTTCTATTTAAATAGTTTTGTTTGGAAAAATGGGGTTCTGGTGTTCTTTGATCATTCTTCTGGGATCATAAATTTTACTCCCAAAATATGTGGTTCTTGCCACTGAAATAATCCCGCAGTTCTAATACACGTTCGTGCTTCATGCAGCAAAGTTCGTCTGCTCTGTAGCTCAGTTGGCTACTTAGTATTTTCTTTCATCGCACTGAAGCTTGAGTTCTCGTTTGTGTGTTGCGTGCCAACCCTAATCTGAAGTAACTTGTTCGCTGTGGTGGAAATTTACACCCGAGAACCACCGATATTTACGTTTATAATTATCGGACTTTCAAAGGAACACGTTCACAATCACCGTTTAATGGCAATATTCAAACTAGTACTTTGTAGCTGTTGTAACACATTAGAGACAAGCATTTTATCAAGTTTGTCGTTTGGCATTTCTGCACAGTCGCTATGGAAATTATAATTTGATAGCTTGCTTCTTGTTATGGACCCGCATTTCAGTGCATTGCAAAGAAAAGATTATTTTAGTAAGTAGGCGGTAATCAACGGAAAATGTTCGTTTTGTAAGTATGGATCCGGTCGCGTGCGTAGACAACAGAGTGATGCGACCGGCGTGCAATATCACTGTTACTATGTCATAAGGAGACCAGTGGCGAAAACATGGACCTAGTATTTTTTTTTTTCAGGCGTTTGAATTTCGTTTAAATTGGAAACACCTGAAAGTCATATCTGCTTCCCAATCGTCATTCTGCTGCACTAAAATAAGCATGTATAAAATTCCGATTTTAGTCCGGCATTTTATTGAAACATCTGTAATTTCTTAGAAACTTTGAATAAGATAACTATATAGGTCGGTGAGTAAGCTATCATATGAAAGTTCAGTTTTAGCTTCAGCTATAAAAACAGCTAAGAACATCGGCTCAATTCCAGAAAAAAATATATATTTTAGGTAAAATTGTTTTTAAAGTAGGCAATTTTTAGAAACATAGTAAAGTTACTCAATTTTTAATTATTTGGCTAAATTTCAAGCTTTTGATTTAAGCAAATAACATACGTATTCATAGTATGGCCCAAATTGTGCGTAGATTATAAGCTATCCTATTGCTTATATTTATCACGCAACAGTATCGAATATTCTGAAAGGTTGTCAGTATTACTCCGTAATTTTTAGTTGTGTGGAGCTCTTCACGTATCTGTTGTAGTCGTAACTACTCATCTGGTTTCCATTTACCTCACGAACGAACAAAAATGTCACCTTTTATACGAATTTGCTTGGTCGCTACCTAGAGGACAGTGCGTAAGTAGCTCTAAATTAGCCACCGTCTTATTTACTATAGTGTGTTCGTACTGTTATATCGTGAAATGCATCATCATGATGCCATTCCAAAATTACACCTAATTAGAACGTGTAGGAAGATGTCAGTGCTTCTCTGATTCCAGTTAAATTTGAAGAAAGGAAAGGATTGTCAAAATGCATAGCACTATTATATAGTAGAAAAATCCGAAATTTGCTTAATTTTAATTGGTGTATACAAAATTTCCATGACATGATTAAAAAAACTTGTAATTAAAACTAGGCTTTCGACCTTCATTTGTAGGGCATATTATTTTTCTGTTTTTTAATATATTCCTTTTAATAAAAGTTTTGCGTAGTTGTTATAAGGTAATAATGTACTTTTATTTATATGTGTTATAATACATGTTTTTGTTTTGCAGCTAAGTTAGATCCTAAAGTATAACAAAAATGATATTTAGGCAAAACTTGACTTCTTTAGTTAAGCTAATGTCGGGCGACCGTTTTTCGCGTGTTGTGCAAGGTTAGAAGAGATCAGATTAGAATAGGATCATTTACGTTTTAAATAGGTCTGATTATTCTATTATTTAAAACCAGATCAGCCAATCCTGTTGAGTTGAGAGATTTGAGTGGCTCTTAACAATGAGGTCTTGAGAGCCGATGAGAGTGAAATGAGGTGAGCATGGAGCAGTACCGGAACGCAAGGGTGGGGAAACGGGAGATCCCCGAGAAAACCCGTCGACCAGCGGCATCGTCCGGCACGATTCCCACTTGTCAAAATTTAGGAGTGACCCAGCTGGGGATTGAACCCGGTTCGCATTTCTGGGAGGCGAGCAGTCTAACCGCTCAGCCACCGCGGCCTCTTGCAGATCCCAGGTTTCCTTGATCAAGGAGAGCAGTATAGTGAATATGAATTACCAGTTTCCTGTATCCGAAAATTCAACGGCGGATTAAAAAAAAAAAAACTCGAAACCACGTTACTTGGCTTTGTAGTATAGATGGTTCAGGGTTAAGTTATACTTTTAGACGCCCTGTTTTGTGTCTTCTAGTCCACTTTGCACCACTCCATCATATGCTGAAAATGATAATTGCCATAGACCCAATATTCACTAGCATTCGCGCGCTGGCCAAGCAGAACATTGAAAATTTTAGCTCCGTAAATGTGTAGCTATTTCGCCATTTGTTACTCTGAAGTCTGTAAAAGAAGGAACAACGTGCAGTTTGCTAACACTTGGAACTACTCGCTGCTATTTTAACCGAGAGTAAGCCAGGCAGTGTTTACCCCCAAAGGTTGGTTTTAAAAGTGTTCTTTTAACTGTGTACCAGCAAACGGCATAAGTACGTACTCTGGAGTGTTAGCACAGCTCAGCGGAGTCTTACTTGTAAGATGGTAGAGTAGACGATAGCCGGGCTGTTCATCCGGGCGACTTCACGAACTTGTGAGACCCCCAAATACTTATAGGTTTTTTTTTAACTTTCTCGTGGCACCCGCCTATCTGGAGTTGTTCTGTTTGTTTGAGGCACAGAAGCAAAAGCGCTAAGGGTTACAAATTACACGGGCATCGAGCACCATCATCGCCTTTACATGCAAGGCACTTGAACTGGCGTGCAATTTTTTTCGCCGTGCGTGGGACTTTACGCACGGCACTTTCATTTTCATATCAGGGAAGTCTGGTGTCAGCAGTTCTCATCACGGTTACCGTAGATATACACTGGTTTATTTTATGTGGCAGCTTGGAAATGTAATTTATTGCTATACAGAATGAATCCGAAATACGAGGTTGTGGTTTTCAAGCAACAAGACTGGACACCCCTGAGGCTGTTCGCTTGGTGGGGAGCGAAACGGCTGTACGGTAGGTGTCATTGATAGTCATAAATAATCATTTGCCAGTATTTATGTTCTAGTCTGTCGCTAGGCTTCCGTGAGATAGAAAACAGTTTTGTCGTGTTATCGGGATTATGTTTAGCATAAGAATTGAGCAGTGCGTGAACCTAACATTTCTTGCGGAATTGAACTTTTTCCGACGGAGTGTTTGAGACTGCCAAAGATGATGTGTGCGGCCACAGTGCTATACAATGTACGCTAGTATTTGAATAGCAAAAAAAAAAAATTTAGTGAAGACGGAAAGGAGGTGAAAGATGATGAATGTTCGGGTTGACCTGGTCTATGAAAACTGTTGAAAATGTTAAGAAAATGAATGACATTGTGCTGAAAGATAGGCGTCTAGCATTCAGATGTTCGGGGACATGATGAATATGGACAAGGTCAAGTCCTCAAGATTCTCCGGTATTCGCTAAATGTGGCGTCGCGTGACTTCTACCTGCTTCCCAAAGTGAAGAGTGTATTGAAAGGAACTCATTTTCAGTCTGTTGCAGGTTTGAAAATAAATATGGCAGACCTGTTGAAGGAGATGTTTGTTGATGAACTGCATCTCTGATTTGAATTTAGAAAGATAAAGCGGCGTATGGATAGGAGAGATTGCGTGTTGAAGGACAGTAAAGGTAAAAGGAAATATTTTATCACTAAATCGTTTTTTTTTCTCTCTCGCCAGTTCCATTACTCAAAAGCCACACTTCGTAATGTCTGCAGTGCAATTGACGTCTCCAAAATAGTATTCCTGGCATTTTTTAAATGTAGTTTTTTTTTTATAAAAAAAACCTGATCGAGGATACATTTAGCACCCTTTTTAAAATACATTTCAAATCCGGTACAGTGCAATCCATGGATAAGTTAGGCGGGCGCCTTAACATATATAATTGTGTGTTGTCTTACAGTTCCGTGGGCTGTGTGTTGTTATCCATGTATGAGAGTTAAATAAGATCTGTCTTTCAGTACTTATCGTAGTTTACATACTTAGGACAGAAATAATTCTTATCGACATTGATTTCTTCAGGGTTTTCCTATAAGTGATATACAGCTAAATGTGAAAATTGTGTCTTTCACAAAGTCGTAAGTACATTTTTTTTCAGTCTTGCGATACTTTTACGCAGACTTACTATAAAGTTCACTCACATCCTCTCTTATGCTACGTGTAAATCAATAAAACTGTAACATAGTCATATATAAATTTTATTGCATAATAGAGAATACTTCACAATATGTGAAAATAATTTACATCCGTAGAGTAGGAAGAATATGTACATGACGCTACGTCGTACAGGACTGATGCTAGGTTCTTCAACCGACAAGGGTTTTCCTGTAACCCAAGGGGGCGGCGTAACCCAGAGGGGCAGCGTGAGCGTATGCGGGGGCGGCGTAAGCCAGAGGAGCGGCCACCTTGGCGACGGCGGGGGCAACCAGGGGAGTCTTGTGCACGACGGCGTTGAAGCCGTTGATGGGGTCGGCGGTGTACTCGACGGTGCGACGGGTGCCGTCAGGCTCAGCGAGGCTGTAGCTGCCCTGGACGACGTCTCCTTGACGGCTCTCCTGCTGTCCCTTGGAGTCGCCGGTGAGAGCGTCCTGGATGTCGTAGGAGTAGCTGTAGGATGGGTTGGGGTCGTAGTCGGTGTCGATGGCGGCGGCGGCGACCTTAGCGTAGGCGGGGGCGGCGTAGCCCAGGGCGGGGGCGGCGTAGCCCAGGGCGGGGGCGGTGTAGCCCAGAGGACGGGCGGCGTAACCCAGGGCGGGGGCGCCCACGATGCCGGCGTTGGCGGCGGCCACGAGGGCGGACAGCACGATCAACTGCAAGAAAATACATACATTGTGTATAACGCAATGCAGTGTGCACTGTCATACTGTTAATTTTATTATTATTTGTATCATTTTTGTGCAGCATTCAGGTCATAACATCATCAATTAAATTTTTCAGGAAATAAATAAGTGGTGTCCCGACCATTTTTTTTCCTATTGATAGTTCGCAACCTTAGCTAATGTAACGCGAAGCTAAAATGGCCGATGTGAACAAGAAGCGGCTAATAATTAGGCCACCAGCCGACCACTCGAGGAAAATGTGCTGTCTGGCCTCCATTTAACTTTTGGTCCAGTGAAACCCGGCGTGAGGCGTTATTCAAGGTGCGTGTCCTTTCCTCCAGCCATATATAGGCTGTCAGGTAATTCTCAGATACGGGCTGCACCACACGAATCTTTGATCAGAACTAACTAACAAGAAAATACTATATGGTAAAAACGCATAAGACCCTTCGTTTATAAGAAAAACGACACGGAAGGTCCAAAAACAATTGAAGCGAACACCTGGTGTTCCAATTAGATAAATGTTATGTGATGTGGCAACGCTGTAACTAATGCGTCGGTTGTAAGACATACGGCAAGGGAACGAGCCGAGCTCAGTAGTGCCAAAGAGGCCATGGAGTTCACAGGCAGTGAGTTCTGGGACGTGGCCATGGGTGCATCTGGCGGCCAAGCTTCGTGCATGCTGTATGCATCCAACGTGCGGAAAAGTGCATTACTATGGGCACAGNGGGTGCATCTGGCGGCCAAGCTTCGTGCATGCTGTATGCATCCAACGTGCGGAAAAGTGCATTACTATGGGCACAGCAAACTTCGAACATCTGTTATGACGTTTCGATGCTGTATACTGTGCTTAATTTCGAAATAGTCATTTTATCTACTTTAATGTCGTTTTAATCGTAAACTAAGGTCCTTAAGCTTTTTTACCAAAGAATATTTTCTACTTAGTTTTGATCACAGATTCGTGTACTGCAGTCCATATCCGCGAAATACCTGACATTCTGTATATTGCTTGCTTATGGCATGGGCACGAGCGGCTCCAATAGCAAACACTTTCCCCTCGGCACTAAATGGCGCTCGGCTGCAGTGGCCTAGATATTTGCTGAAGGTTAGTTACTTCGTATTCACTTCTGATACCAGGTAAAAAAAATTACGTTTTATTAATGCACATAACCAAATCACCCCGTCTCCGACCCCAGTCGTTGTTGGGGATGTCTCTGTATTGAAGTTACGTCTTTTTTTTCGGCTGTGATTTTGCTTCCCTCATATTGTCTTAAGCCTGATTGGTGTCACCTGAACTAACATTCTCCAAAGTGTTGGGATAAGCAGTTCTGCTCGATGGTTTTCCGCGATGCGAGAGGGGCGCTCCAGGAAGTGTTACCGTGCAAGTTACTTTTGAAACTAATAAAAATTACATAAAGAGTGGCATTGCGCTTAATATTGTCCATTGCTGCAGTGGTGAATCAATAAAAGGCCAATGCTAATTTTGCTGCGTTTGCGAGTTCCTTGTTCTTACGGTGTTATTCTTTCCTGACGTCATCAGGACGTTCCGTTGATGACGCACTCACAGTCGGGGTTTTGTTTCCGAAACTGAAGTGAATCTTCTTTCAATATTGACATGTGCGCGCAGCTAAGTTAATTGTTATTTTCCGTTGGCTGTTAGCGACTTTGCCTTCTAAAATATTTTCTCAGGGGTTACGATGTGTTTGAAATATTTTGTTTAGTATTTGATTTTTTTTTTCGCTGCATTTTCCGTAGACATTTTTAACACCAGGAATTTTTGTGTGCCTGGATGAAAGTACTTTGTCTATTACGTATTTTCGTAAGAGACC
>NQII01000388.1:915694-935131 GCA_002778355.1 Clitarchus hookeri | reverse complement strand
CCTCACGGAATTTGTCAGTGATTTTTAGTTACACGGTTTATACACTGCTACTTGTCAGCAGCATAGTACAGTTTTTTACTGATACCACTTAGTGCAGTTCAAGTGGCAAGATCCTTATGGTTAGGTTTTTTCGTGGCAAAGCTAGCAAGTTGACAATAAATCTGCGATTTCTGAGCATTCTTTTATTGCCTCTCCATCTTCTGCTCTTAGCTGAAGGAAAAGGATGTTATGTTTAGCGACATTGCAGTGTGCTAGAAATCTAAATCGAGGGGGAAAAAAACTTTTAGTATCATTATTGTTTCTAAAATGCTGGGAGGATTTTTAGAAATGTGGATTCTTAAACATTTGCCGTTATAGCCAGCTGTTTAATCTGCTTTGGCGTTAATACGGCTCCGGGCGAGTGGAGTGGCTGCATCGTCTTCCTCGCTTGCCGACCTGGATGGTTGCCAGCCCTCGTAGCCGAGACGAGGAATCAGCATGGTCGCAGGAAGATCATATTGTGCGGTGGAAAGGCGATCGAATGACTCCTCTAGCCTCCACTTGCTCCAACAAAAAAAAATAATAAAGCTGCTGCAGGTGCTTCCTCGCCGCTGGTATGCTCACTATAGTGAAGTAGGAACAGAAAGTCTTTGATCAATGGCTGGGGTGTTGGACTCCCAGTCAGTTGTCGTCCGAAGCCGGAACTATTTTTAGCCCATTCACAGTTACTCAAAGCTTTTCATAAGCCCTGCTCAAATTCTACTTCCAAGATACTCCTCCGCCTCATGCAAACAAAGCGTAACCGTGTCTAGATAATTCCACAAAAGGGACAGCGCACCGCATTCGCGCGCGCTAAGTGTAATGATATTTCGCATAAGAAGAATTTCTCTCTAGACAATACAAACACGCCTACTTCCTCGCGGTTTTATTAATATTAATCATAAATAAAATATTATAATTTGTATATAAAATATAAGTAAAAGTTCATTTTAACAACAAATAAGGTACCTTTACGCTAACACTAGTATAAAAAGCTTGTGATATATTATACATTAAGGAATCACCTAAGTGCGTCATTCATGGGGTGTTTTTCCAACGGTTTGATTAAAAAAGTATGAAGAAGCCGCGAATAGACTATAAATTGAGGAGGTTCGGTAATGGGCAGTCAGCGGTTCAGGAGCGAAGGGACTCCCTGTGTTGAGTGGCAGGAGCTCTGCATGCTGTGTCCTCCGTCTGTGTTCCGTGCAACAGGCGAGGCTGCTCACGGACAAGTGGGAACTCTTTAAATCAACTTTTTAAAAATATAACTACACTCATAACAACATAAACTTTAGTACATAGCTGTATGCAGGCTCCCAGTTATGAGGGATAAAAATAAAATTAGTTCCAAGTCTCGACGTTTTATTGCGAGTGTATTGTTTCAAGCCATGGCTTCTGATGTCAGCGATTCTTGTCTTATAAACACGTGATCATAAATTTTCATATTCACGTGTCAGATCTGACACTTGTTTTTGACTAACTTTTGGCATCTGAATCCAAAAATGACCCCAGTTTTTGTCTATCACGTCAACTTTTTAAGCTACAGGACACCCTCTCTTTTTGCCAAAAGTCATACAAAATGTGTATACAAAGAAAAATAAAGGAAGATATTACAAAATATACTGTTCACAGAGAATAATTTTATTCATACAAAGGCTATATATAGTTTTTGTAAATTAAATTGTGTTCATACAAGTAGTAAAGTTCTTTTTACCAAACGGCAATCATACATATTAAGATAAAAATGTTCGCTTATAACTTTTCCTGGAGTGTTTAATCTGTGGACAGTCTCGCTTAATGCTCCAACTATAGTCAGCCATCATATGTACATAGCATCTACACTGATGCCGTGCCTCCATGATCTTCAAATCTTGGTGGAACCGCTCACTCTGATCATAACTGACTGCACCAAGAATTTTCGGGAAGTCAGCAAGATGGCTATGTAGAAAATGCAATTTTATGCTCATGTTGCAACCAAGCATTTTGAAGCTCTCCAAGAGTTGCTGGACAATTTCGGTGTAATTCTGTACTTGTGTATTTCCAAGAAAGTCTTTGGATTTCTGTCATTGTTCCAATGAAATGTTCATCTTTAAGGAGCTGCCGAATCTGTGGACCGTTAAACACACCGGTCTTTATCTTTTCAAAATACAGGCTAGGTAATGCCGAAATGAGATATATACTTGAAACAGTCTCCTTCAGTTGACAAAGCTTTTAACAAATTGCTTCATGAGACCCAGTTTTATATGCACAGGTGGAAATATAATGTTCTTTCTGTTGACAAGTGGCTGATGTAGAATGTTTGGATCACCAGGTTTGAGGTCAGATCTTGGTGGTCAATTCGACTGTACCCAATTCTTCTCCAGAGCTCTGCTGTTCCACATACACAAAAAACAGGGATACTTGGTATATCCGCGTTGCTGGCTAAGAAGGAAGTAGATAATTTTAAGGTCAACACAGATGATCCATTTGTGCATCTGATATTGCAACAAATCAATTAATATTTTTATGTCTTCATATTCTTCACGCAAACGAACTGAATGACCTATTGGGACTGCACCAAATAAATTTCCATTGTGAAGGGTGACACATTCCAAGCTCCGCTTNCTTCTGCTCTTAGCTGAAGGAAAAGGATGTTATGTTTAGCGACATTGCAGTGTGCTAGAAATCTAAATCGAGGGGGGAAAAAAAACTTTTGGTGTCATTATTGTTTCTAAAATGCTGGGAGGATTTTTATAAATGTGGATTCTTAAACATTTGCTGCTATAGCCAGCTGTTTAATCTGCTTTGGCGTTAATACGGCTCCGGAAGAGTGGAGTGGCTGCATCGTCTTCCTCGCTTGCCGACCTGGATGGTTGCCAGCCCTCGTAGCCGAGACGAGGAATCAGCATGGTCGCAGGAAGATCATATTGTGCGGTGGAAAGGCGATCGAATGACTCCTCTAGCCTCCACTTGCTCCAACAAAAAAAAATAATAAAGCTGCTGCAGGTGCTTCCTCGCCGCTGGTATGCTCACTATAGTGAAGTAGGAACAGAAAGTCTTTGATCAATGGCTGGGGTGTTGGACTCCCAGTCAGTTGTCGTCCGAAGCCGGAACTATTTTTAGCCCATTCACGGTTACTCAAAGCTTTTCATAAGCCCTGCTCAAATTCTACTTCCAAGATACTCCTCCGCCTCATGCAAACAAAGCGTAACCGTGTCTAGATAATTCCACAAAAGGGACAGCGCACCGCATTCGCGCGCGCTAAGTGTAATGATATTTCGCATAAGAAGAATTTATCTCTAGACAATACAAACACGCCTACTTCCTCGCGGTTTTATTAATATTAATCATAAATAAAATATTATAATTTGTATATAAAATATAAGTAAAAGTTCATTTTAACAACAAATAAGGTACCTTTACGCTAACACAAGTATAAAAAGCTTGTGATATATTATACATTAAGGAATCACCTAAGTGCGTCATTCATGGGGTGTTTTTCCAACGGTTTGATTAAAAAAGTATGAAGAAGCCGCGAATAGACTATAAATTGAGGAGGTTCGGTAATGGGCAGTCAGCGGTTCAGGAGCGAAGGGACTCCCTGTGTTGAGTGGCAGGAGCTCTGCATGCTGTGTCCTCCGTCTGTGTTCCGTGCAACAGGCGAGGCTGCTCACGGACAAGTGGGAACTCTTTAAATCAACTTTTTAAAAATATAACTACGCCCATAACTACATAAACTACAGTACAGAGCTGTATGCAGGCTCCCACTTATCAGCGATATAATAAAATTAGTTCCAAGTCTCGACGTTTTATTGCGAGTGTATAGTTTCAAGTCATGGCTTCTGATGTCAGCGATTCTTGTCTTATAAACACGTGATCATAAATGTTCATATTCACTGGGGAACACACATTTCGTTGGCTTAGATCTGACACTTGTTTTTGACTAACTTTTGGCATCTGAATCCAAAAATGACCCCAGTTTTTTTTGTCTATCACGTCAACTTTTTAAGCTACAGGACACCCTCTCTTTTTGCCAAAAGTCATACAAAATGTGCATACAAAGAAAAATAAAGGAACATATTACAAAATATACTGTTCACAGAGAATAATTTTATTCATACGAAGGCTATATATAGTTTTTGTAAATTAAATTGTGTTCATACAAGTAGTAAAGTTCTTTTACCAAACGGCAAACAAACATATTAAGATAAAAATGTTCGCTTATAACTTTTCCTGGAGTGTTCAATCTGTGGACAATCTCGCTTAATGCTCCAACTATAGTCAGCCATCATATGTACATAGCATCTACCCTGATACCGTGCCTCCATGATCTTCAAATCTTGGTGGAACCGCTCACTCTGATCATAACTGACTGCACCAAGAATTTTCGGGAAGTCAGCAAGATGGCTATGTAGAAAATGCAATTTTATGCTCATGTTGCAACCAAGCATTTTGAAGCTCTCCAAGAGTTGCTGGACAATTTCGGTGTAATTCTGTACTTGTGTATTTCCAAGAAAGTCTTTGGATTTCTGTCATTGTTCCAATGAAATGTTCATCTTTAAGGAGCTGCCGAATCTGTGGACCGTTAAACACACCGGTCTTTATCTTTTCAAAATACAGGCTAGGTAATGCCGAAATGAGATATATACTTGAAACAGTCTCCTTCAGTTGACAAAGCTTTTAACAAATTGCTTCATGAGACCCAGTTTTATATGCACAGGTGGAAATATAATGTTCTTTCTGTTGAAAAGTGGCTGATGTAGAATGTTTGGATCACCAGGTTTGAGGTCAGATCTTGGTGGTCAATTCGACTGTACCCAATTCTTCTCCAGAGCTCTGCTGTTCCACATACACAAAAAAAAGGGATACTTGGTATATCCGCGTTGCTGGCTAAGAAGGAAGTAGACAATTTTAAGGTCAACACAGATGATCCATTTGGGCATCTGACATTGCAACAAATCAATGAATATTTTTATGTCTTCATATTCTTCACGCAAACGAACTGAATGACCTATTGGGACTGCACCAAATAAATTTCCATTGTGAAGGGTGACACATTCCAAGCTCCGCTTTGAGCTATCGATGAACAGTCGCCACTCAGTTGCGCTATAGGATGGAATTCCCAACTCCTCCGTTAAAATATGTACGTTACTTGACGTGATAGAAGAAAACTAACTACAGTTTTGAAATCAGCATGCCTATTTATCTTTAAAACAGCTGAAAGATCGAACTCAACAGAAATTGTGTTAAACATTGTTCCCCAGTGATCAGCACATTTACTTCCCTATGTATTCCACTATCCCATTTGTATTGACGCATGAATAACGTGAGACTATCATTTGCAATGTTAATTTTACATATGGCGGAAGCATACAAGATGAGAAGAAAAGTAGATCCTTAGCAGGGCTTTCGACAGTGCTCAATGTACTACAGTAGACTATACCATGGGAACTGCCCCACCAGAAATTGTCTCTGATAACCGATCACGTGACGTAGGATTTCTGATGGCAGTGGCTGCAACTCCACTTCATGAGCAGCACCGCCGCACAAATAAAATCTGACTCACTTGCAAAAATAACGTAATTTGTATTGCGAACAAAAGTGTCTTTAGCTATTCGTGCGATCACGCTGAGACTACAAAGAAAAATTCTACGTTTTTTTTGTGTGTGCTTGTTCGTGATTTCTTCTTCAAATGGAATTTGGCCGCCATCTCTCAAATTGAATGAAAGATGAACCCTTGTTTCACATGTTGTATTGTGTTAGGCTTGTTTTTCTCCAAAAAAAGTACAATTGCTATAATATCATACGATTGTGCAAAAACCATGCAATCTAATTTAAATTGATTTAGACGAATAAAATGTGTAACGACTACAAGATAAACAGTTGTTTGCGAAAATTAAAAATAATTTTAACGTTTAGCTATTAATATTTTAAAATGCATTTCATAATATTTACAATAAACCCATTAAGTTTTTACTTCAAAGGCGAATACTAAGCTTAGTAACCACTTTTCAACCGTAACTATAGTGTGTGAATGCATATTTATATGTAACTACTGTGTGAAGTATTTTGCACACGTTTTTAGTATTAAATTGATCGTGCAATTTGTTTTACCACCTCTTTTTCTGTGTTCATTATGTCTACAATCATCCGTATGCTCCGACTTCTATCTTTCTGCAGAATTTCATTCATATTATTAACATTTCGTAATTTTTTTTATCCCCTGCGTTTATGGTTTTCCACCCTTTCCTCACCTTCGCCATATCTTTTGTGCCACTCAGACACTCACGTAATTGAAACAGCATATGGCCGTACATATTTTCCAGGAATACCAAAGACTCCGTCCGTGATTTGTTTTTGATTTCATGAGAAAATTCTGTTGCCCACATTGCTTGATTTTACGCTAATCATGTCCGCGATAAGGAACACAAACAAACTAAACAACACAACAGGACAAACTGAGGTATTTTCTCCGGAAGCGTCNTCATGTCCGCGATAAGGAACACAAACAAACTAAACAACACAACAGGACAAACTGAGGTATTTTCTCCGGAAGCGTCAGTGAAACCTACCTACGTCCGCTTCACTCCCCAGCAAGTGGACAGCCTCAGAAGTGCCTAGTCCCGTTCATTAATAGCCACGCCAGATTTTTTTTTTCGAGACAATGTGCAGCCACAACTTGTCAGTTGTATTAAGTTTCATTATGTATATCTCATATTTTTTTCCCATTTTAAGATTAAATGTCACGCCCACAGGACTGGTTTAATATATTTGAAATAAATATTGCATATAGAACTAAAATCTCTGGAGTTGTAATATATGTGTGTAACATGCCGGATAAAGTTCATTACGTTGAAGCCATATTAGATTTCAAATAACATTTTTGTGGATTTATATTTCATCAGAGTCCTAAAACTGATTAAAAATAATGTGCTCGCAGTTAAATCAAGGGGCAACTTAAAACTTAGGCCGGAATTATATTCATAATGGGAAATTGTGGGTCCCGATCTCTACCCAGAAACTTTTTAAATTAAAGTTGTAAATGCTGTTATAATTTTTTAAGTCTATGGGCATAGCCAGATTCTGTAAGGGAAGGAGGTATCAATTTAATAAGAGAAGCAATAATAGTTACCTAATTTATTTATAAAAAGTATTAAAAACTCGAAATTCGTATATCGACAATAAAGGCAGTTACTTCTTACTTACATATATTTTTAACGTAATCGACCATCGCCTCACAGAAATTAACACACTCAAACACGTAAAACCAATTTCTATTAACAGTTTCTTAACACTTATATTACTAATCAAGTCTATCAATCGTACAATCTGTCCCACCTTGTTGCAGTCCACTTATCACGTGTTTTTCCTGTCCAAAATGTTCTGGAGCATCCCGAGCGATTCCACACACAGTCTCCCTCCACTCTTTGGATATCTCGCCTTAACTCTCGTCCGCTGCAGTTAACATCAGCTGTCAGTCATTCCCTCCAACGAACTCACAACGACGTAGCCAGCCAACCGGTTCTACCCTGAAAGCAGGCAGGCCGTTGTGGGTAATCACTACTGCGGCCCGTATTGTCCATGCGTAACACGGCGTCCGGTATGCCCGCTCGTAACAATACCTTGCCATTATGAGTGTTGTGAAAATATTGAAAATTGTTGGTGTTATTTATGCCTAATAAACGCGCGGAAATTTCAGTGTGCATTGCCGGACCATACAGAGTGGTAACTCCTCAGTCGGTTTAGATGAGTAATGCCCGGATAGGAGATCTCTGGGTTCTGGCAAGTATTCCTTGAGAATTGTTGTATTTGGTCCATACTTCTCTTCTGCAGCCTACTTTCCAAAGGAAAGGTAGGGTTAAGAGAACACTTTCCTCTCTTTATGCCTGTGCGTGTTTCACCTTAAAATTCCCCTAACTTCGTACACACNTAGGGTTAAGAGAACACTTTCCTCTCTTTATGCCTGTGCGTGTTTCACCTTAAAATTCCCCTAACTTCGTACACACGCAGTACTTAGTATATCTGACTGGTATGTTTTCCACCGCACCAAATACTTATTTTCAAAATGGTGGCCATTTGAATATTTGGGGCTTTACGTAATATTTGGCAAACATTTGACCAATTTCAAATCAAATTTGTTACGTTGACAGTGCATAATGTAGACATTAAATAAAAACTATATTTTATTGGTCCGCCATTTTGGAAGATAGCACTACATAGAAAATGTAAGCTTTTACATTATATATTGGAAACTACTCAACCAGTTCTCACCAAATTTAGCATATAAGGAATACTCTGTAGGCAATGTAAACCTACTCGTTTTAAATATATAAGGCACTTAATGTCGAAATGGCTGTTACATAAGTATTTTAAGGTTGGTTTCTTATCTCTACCATGCCGTTTAAGCATTTTCGACCAAACTTGGTGTGCTTAATTTATCTGTTACAAGCATCAAATGCGCCAATACATAAGCATATTTGTTCGCCATTTGCGAGGTAGCATCATAGTTTTTACATCATATCTCGGGAAACAGTCAACCCATTCCTAGAAAATTTGGCTATGAAGTAGTACAGAACTAATTTCAGTCTGACTTTGTCAGCTGGTAGTATCTTTTACAACCAGGAGATGTGTGGNCTGGTAGTATCTTTTACAACCAGGAGATGTGTGCGTATGGAGCATATTTTATCTGCCATTTCGTAAGATAGCGCCACATGATAAATTACGTTTTTATGTCATATCTTGAATATTAAAAAAATTGCTGCTTTTTAAATATTTTAGCTAAATCTACAAACTCAACTTAATCTTGTATGCTGGCAGTATATGTTGCAACCATCAAATATGCCAAAACATAGCCTCTTTTGTCCGTCGTTTTGTAAGAACATGCTACGTGAAAAAAATAAAGTTTTACGTTATATTTCAGGAAAAAGTTATCCTTGTACAAATACAGGCCTTGTAAATTAATGTATGTTAAGTTGTTCTGACACTTATTTTCAAAATAGCACCCCTACACACATTTTAGCTTGTACCCAATTTCAGCTTAACTTTTATTCTGGGAGTTTCGATTATAATAAAATTAAATGTGTCTATGTAGATCTGATTTTCTGCGGCGTTCCGTAAGATAGCGCCACATGAAAGAAGTGAAGTTTTTATGTCATATCTCGGGAAATAATCAACCTATTCCAACCAAGGCTATGCGTTATACTTATGCGGTCCATCTATATTTGTGTGACTTAAGGGGGTAGTCGTACATTTTCAATGTAACAGACTTGTAAATATTTTAGGTTAGTATGCCATGTGTCCTAAATATTTCCACTAAATTTTATAGGCTGGCAATATCTATGACACAACGAATGTGCCGTCATTTAAGAAAGTAGTACGCCATGAGAGAATGGGGATTTTATGCCATATATGGAGGACTAATCAACAGTTTCCTACGAAGTTTTCCACACAAGTAGTGTTACAGTAAGCCATGAAAACTTACAGGGATTTAGTGCTTGAGACGTATTTTTCAAATGCCGGCAATATAGATCATTTAGATTGGAATGTTATACATTTTGAAATTTAACAATATTGTGGTCTATCTTTGTACGCTTGCAGTATTCGTTAAAATCATAAAATATACATGCAAGAGCGTATTTCGCTCGCATTTTTGTAAGATAAAACTTGGTGAGAAAATGAAACATTTGTGCTATATTTCGGGAAGAACTCAATTAAATTCCCACCAAATTTTGCACACTAGTAGTGTTACAGTAAGCCATGTAAGCTTGCGTGGGTTACTTGACTCACATACTTGTTTTCAAAATGACGGCCTTGTAAATATTTCAGGTTAGTAAACTATGTGTATCAAAACATCAAGGCTGATTACAACCGAAGTCGATGCTCCTAATCCTACCTACGTAGTTGTTTGCATTTCAACATGCGGTACGAGTGGTTCTGAGTTTGAGTCCCGGGCATGGCACGCGTACATTTTTAATTGTCACACTTTTTCTGTTGCATATATTACTGGTTCCATCTCTAATGATGTGTCTGTCACGAAGACGCCAAAGCCTACATGCCATGTAAACTTTTAATAATTTCATCAAAATTGTTTTTCTTCCTACAGAGGAAAGTAAGCTCATTAGTTATATCGGTAAATTCTTGTTGAATAGTGTACCGAGGTGGCTGAGGCGTGGAAATAGCAGCCCGTCTATCTTGGCACCAGACAACTCGATTTTAAGCGTCTTCGTAACGCCTGTTTTTGGAGTTACCTTACAACAGGACGATGGAGTATAACTTCAACTTTCATGGTGGTTAGTTAGTTCACATGCAGTTGAATACTTTAAAGCCAACTTATTAAAACATTTATTTCTGTAACAGCATGTATGGGATGATTCGAAACAACGTTGAAAACGCTTGGTATATCTTGCGAGACGGCAATCCGATCATTTTTCGAGAGAGGACACATTTCCGGAAAAGCATGGCTTGGGCGCTGTGGGGCGTCNTAGGGTTAAGAGAACACTTTCCTCTCTTTATGCCTGTGCGTGTTTCACCTTAAAATTCCCCTAACTTCGTACACACACAGTACTTAGTATATCTGACTCGTATGTTTTCCACCGCACCAAATACTTATTTTCAAAATGGTGGCCATTTGAATATTTGGGGCTTTATGTAATATTTGGCAAACATTTAACCAATTTCAAACCAAATTTGTTACGTTGACAGTGCATAATGTAGACATTGAATAAAAACAATATTTTATTGGCCCGCCATTTTGGAAGATAGCACTACATAGAAAATGTAAGCTTTTACATTATATATTGGAAACTACTCAACCAGTTCTCACCAAATTTAGCATATAAGTAATACTCTGTAGGCAATGTAAACATACTTGTTTTAAATATATAAGGCACTTAATGTCGAAATGGCTGTTACATAAGTATTTTAAGGTTGGTTTGTTATCTCTACCATACCGTTTACGCATTTTCGACCAAACTGTATCTGTTACAAGCATCAAATGCGCCAATACAGAAGCATATTTGTTCGCCATTTGCGAAGTAGCATCATAGTTTTTACATCATATCTCGGGAAACAGTCAACCCATTCCTTGAAAATTTGGCTATGAAGTCGTACAGTTTCGTAAAATGACGTGTTTTAAGTAATTCGGACTCTTATTTTCAAAATGGTGGCCATATAAACATTTTTAGTTAAGTCTGTTAGATCTAAGAAACAAACAAACTAATTTCAGTCTGACTTTGTCAGCTGGTAGTATCTTTTACAACCAGGAGATGTGTGCGTATGGAGCATATTTTATCTGCCATTTCGTAAGATAGCGCCACATGATAAATTACGTTTTTATGTCATATCTTGAATATTAAAAAAAATTGCTGCTTTTTAAATGTTTTAGCTAAATCTACAAACTCAACTTAATCTTGTATGCTGACAGTATATGTTGCAACCATCAAATGTGCCAAAACATAGCCTCTTTTGTCCGTCGTTTTGTAAGAACATGCTACATGAAAAAATAAAGTTTTACGTTATATTTCAGGAAAAAGTTATCCTTGTACAAAGACAGGCCTTGTAAATTAATGTATGTTAAGTTGTTCTGACACTTATTTTCAAAATAGCACCCCTACACACATTTTAGCTTGTACCCAATTTCGGCTTAACTTTTGCTCTGGGAGTTTCGATTATAATAAAATAAAATGTGTCTATGTAGATCTGATTTTCTGCGGCGTTCCGTAAGATAGCGCCACATGAAAGAAATGAAGTTTTTATGTCATATCTCGGGAAATAATCAACCTATTCCAACCAAGGCTATGCGTTATACTTATGCGGTCCATCTATATGTGTGTGACTTAAGGGGGTAGTCGTACTTTTCCAATGTAACAGACTTGTAAATATTTTAGGTTAGTATGCCATGTGTCCTAAATATTTCCACTAAATTTTATAGGCTGGCAATATCTATGACACAACGAATGTGCCGTCATTTAAGAAAGTAGTACGCCATGAGAGAATGGGGATTTTATGCCATATCTGGAGGACTAATCAACAGTTTCCTACGAAGTTTTCCACACAAGTAGTGTTACAGTAAGCCATGAAAACTTACAGGGATTTAGTGCTTGAGACGTATTTTTCAAATGCCGGCAATATAGATAATTTAGATTGGAATGTTATACATTTTAAAATTTAACAATATTGTGGTCTATCTTTGTACGCTTGCAGTATTCGTTAAAATCATAAAATATACACGCAAGAGCGTATTTCGCTCGCATTTTTGTAAGATAAAACTTGGTGAGAAAATGAAACATTTGTGCTATACTTCGGGAAGAACTCAATTAAATTCCCACCAAATTTTGCACACTAGTAAGCCATGTAAGCTTGCATGATTTACTTGACTCACATACTTGTTTTCAAAATGACGGCCTTGTAAATATTTTAGGTTAGTAAACTATGTGTATCAAAACATCAAGGCTGATTACAACCGAAGTCGATGCTCCTAATCCTACCTACGTAGTTGTTTGCATTTTAACATACGGTACGAGTGGTTCTGAGTTTGAGTCCCGGGCATGGCACGCATACATTTTTAATTGTCACACTTTTTCTATTGCATATATTACTGGTTCCATCTCTAATGATGTCTCTGTCAAGAAGACGCCAAAGCCTACGTGCCATGTAAACTTTTAATAGTTTCATCAAAATTGTTTTTCTTCCTACAGAGGAAAGTAAGCTCAATAGTTATATTGGTGAATTCTTGTTGAATAGTGTACCGAGGTGGCTGAGGCGTGGAAATAGGAGCCCGTCTATCTTGGCACCAGACAACTCGATTTTAAGCGTCTTCGTAACGCCTGTTTTTGGAGTTACCTTACAACAGGACGATGGAGTATAACTTAAACTTTCATGGTGGTTAGTTAGTTCACATGCAGTTGAATACTTTAAAGTCAACTTATTAAAAAATTTCTTTCTGTAACAGCATATATGGGATGATTCGAAACAACATTGAAATCGCTTGGTAATTCTTACGAGACGGCAATCCGATCATTTTTCGAGAGAGGACACATTTCCGGAAAAGCATGGCTTGGGCGCTGTGGGGCGTCNGCGAGACGGCAATCCGATCATTTTTCGAGAGAGGACACATTTCCGGAAAAGCATGGCTTGGGCGCTGTGGGGCGTCAAAGTTTGACATCGCTTCGGATATGGCGATTGGCGTACGTTCCGTATTGTGTCACGGAACCACCAACAACCGAACAAGAGCATCACCTCTTGCAGTAAGTTGCAACCCTACTTGATTATAGAACCTGTATCGACGGCTCAGAGATTGATGAACGTGTGGTTGTGTGCTCAGTAGTTAAGTCGCTGCGTGATTTCGTGCGATAAGGTCCTCCTGTGATGGTACATGAGTCTCGTTCCCCATGCCCGTAATAGTGCCGCAAGGTAAATAGTCGAGAGGTGCCAGATCTGGTGACCTGGGTGGCCAAACCAATGCTTTTCCTGGCGTGGCCCCTCTCTTGAAAATTGATCGGTTCGTAGTCCCGCTCAACATACTGAGTGTTGTCGGTTTTATTTTAATTCATCCTGTACACCGTACTTAAACGACTATTTTGGCAACGAATAGTAAAAATTTAGTCCTGTTTCTGAAAATCGTACCTTGTGCGTAGTATGTAAGTAGGTGGTCGTTGGCATTCGTTCATATTAGTTTCCGCTCATGTATTTGTGCTTGTTAATATTGTAGTGGTAAGGTCAAGTCACCCGATAAAATGTTTCGTTTCATTCAATTAAAGTTTTTGAATGCAGAAATAGTTTCACATGTACATCAAAGTAATCTTTTTGGTAAAAATTTCATTGGAAACTTGAAAGCTCTGATAAACATTTCAAACTATAAATTAAACCTTAAACGGTTTTAGTTACAAAATCATAGTAAAGAAAGTTTTGAATACAACAGCTAATTTAACATTGTATACCCCGTGGCTGTTTTATATTTTGGAAAAAAAAAAAAACTTCGTAACTAAACAAGTATTTGGTAAACAAGCCATATGTGGACAGGAGAGGAAGGAAAATAAATATTTTACAGGCTACTGTTGCTTGTGGCATGATGATGTATTTCAGACAATGTAATACTGATTTCTTGTAAATTTTTCCTAATTGTTTATTTATATTCCCTGGCGAGTAACTTGCTTATTAACGGATCCTCTATTGACATGAATAGCTTAATTTCTCAACAGAACCGTAAATAATTTTGACTTATCTGGTAATTAAGGACATCAATTCTCATGACACGAAGCATAATTAGGACATTCATGTTAACCGAAGGACAAATAAATCTGAAAAAAAAGTCAAATATTGATATGCTAGCGTTCAAATATTCTGTATTTATGCTGTAATTAAGTAATTTTTTTGTTAATTAATTTGTTTATGCACTACTGGACAATGGAAAAAAGAACAGCTTGACGGACGCTTAGCAAGTGATCCTAATTTTTTCCACANTGTTTATGCACTACTGGACAATGGAAAAAAGAACAGCTTGACGGACGCTTAGCAAGTGATCCTAATTTTTTCCACACATAGAATAGGCAATATATAGGACATGATCACTGGCACATGTTATGCTCGGGCTGGCCAGGGAAATTGACGAACACCTTGAAGAGCATGTTTAGTTGCACGAGCAAAATGTGGACGGGTATTGGCCTGCTGAAATAGCGCATCCCCCTGCCCCTGCAAACATGTTATCAGAACGGGTTGGATGTCGTTCTGGATGTACCGTGCACTGGTCAGTGTCCCCTGTGTCAACACCAGAGGCGAATCATCGTAGGATATGGCCCCCCAAACCATTATCCCAGGAGTGGTTACAGAGTGTCGCTGCCGTATGCACTGTGGAACATGCCGCTCATCAGCCGACGCCGGATACGCACTGACCGTCATTAGCCCCGAGGCAGAACCAGGACTCATCACTGAACACAACTCTTCGACACCTCCGGATGTGGGCTGCGCAATCCTGAGGTGTGAGGGAAAGTCTGGCTAATGGCATGCGTGGTGGTAGACAATCTTTACTAAAACGATTGCAGATGGTGCTAGCAGACACCCCTCGGGTGAGATTGTCTAATGTGTTCTCAATGGTCGTTCGTACAATGCGACGGCCTTGGCGTGCATCCGAACGTCGCTGACTTCCGGAACCAGGTTCACGGGTATGTGCTGCTTCATCTGACCCGACGGCGCCACCATCGATGCAATGCTGACAGTTCTCGTCCAACATGTTCCGCAATTCCCCGGCATGACCATCCAGCTTCTTCCTCGTTCCAACTCAGTAAACGGCGCCAATGGGGCTCAATTTCGTAATCCTGGCAGTATAACGCTGTCTAAACGACCTCCGAAGTACAGTGAAGCCCTTGCAACTATGCAACTACACGCTTCTCTTGATGCTCAACTAGTTACGGTCTATGTTCTTTGAGTGCCTCACTTCAACGCCGCAGTCTCCCCCTAAGCTGGTCTTACGATCACTTCATGCGCTGCGCTCTAGTAATGTCTTATTCTAATTTGGTCGCTCTCGATCACTTCCATCGTAATTTCCTTTTTTCATTTTCCGGTAGTGTACTTATCATATAACTTCGTTTTTATTGCCACATTTCGCCGAGAACTGTTTTGACTGGTGGATAAAAATTGAATTCAAGAAAATATAGAACATATCCAAAACGAAAATATTTGAAGAAAATTGAGCCACTAAATTTCTTGGAAGGTAAGACAGGCGTGATTGTGACGTCAGAGTGACTTCAGATGTTGTTCAGTAAAATAAATTCAATAGAAATGGGACACTCTTTTGGAGCTAAATTTGTTTGTGGGAACTGTCGTTCAGGCTCCAGTCAGCGTGTTCCGTTGTGTACGCCTGGTGATACGCAACGTTTTGCACACACACGTACAGACATATGCGTACTCCAGGCGTTGCGACGGCTGCTTTGCCATTTTTCATTGCTCTTTTTTTCTGTCACGACATTCGTGGATATAAGTGTAATGGGATACTATTTTCACAATGTCCGAAAAAGCTGCGGTTACTGCATTGTGTATGTTTGTGTATAAATACTTGCACATCAAAATTTATATAAAAATCTGGGCAAGAAGTGGTGTAATTCCACGGAAATTTTTCTCCCCGTGTAGCGAAAGGATATATCAATGGCAGGAAAAGGAAAGAAAAAAAAAACTTGAGTCAACGGCTAACCAAACGAAATATGACATTCTTTGCAACTGGGTTGCTGTAGGTACAATTATTTTTTAACTTTTTTTTGTCTTAGGTTTTAGTAGTTGCGAATAATAATGATGTGATATTTCTTTTTTTATGTGAATGTCCGTTAAACCCCCAGTTTAGACGTTTAAATGTTTCACTCTTTGGTTTCTGTGAATGCCGTTTCTGAGTTTATTTACAAGGAAGTCGAACGGCTTGTCTTGGTACCACGCAGGTCGCCTTGCTTGCATACTGACCTACAACAGAGTTACAGGCTCGATATCCAGTTCGGTCACTTCCAGTTTTCACATGTGGGGAACTTGGCGAACGGTACCGTTATTAACTCCGTGTCCTATTTTCTTCACNCAGGTTCACGGGTATGTGCTGCTTCATCTGACCCGACGGCGCCACCATCGATGCAATGCTGACAGTTCTCGTCCAAAATGTTCCGCAATTCCCCGGCATGACCATCCAGCTTCTTCCTCGTTCCAACTCAGTAAACGGCGCCAATGGGGCTCAATTTCGTAATCCTGGCAGTATGACGCTGTCTAAACGACCTCCGAAGTACAGTGAAGCCCTTGCAACTATGCAACTACACGCTTCTCTTGATGCTCAATTAGTTACGGTCTATGTACTTTGACTTCCTCACTTCAACGCCGCAGTCTCCCCCAAAGCTGGTCTTACGATCACTTCATGCGCTGCGCTCTAGTAATGTCTTATGCTAATTTGGTCGCTCTCGATCACTTCCATCGTAGTTTCCTTTTTTCATTTTCCGGTAGTGTACTTCTCATATAACTTCGTTTTTATTGCCACATTTCGCCGAGAACTGTTTTGACTGGTGGATAAAAATTGAATTCAAGAANCGTTTTTATTGCCACATTTCGCCGAGAACTGTTTTGACTGGTGGATAAAAATTGAATTCAAGAAAATATAGAACATGTCCAAAACGAAAATATTTGAAGGAAATTGAGCCATTAAATTTCTTGGAAGGTAAGATAGGCGTGATTGTGACGTCAGAGTGACGTCAGATGTTGTTCAGTAAAATAAATTCAATAGAAATCGGATACTCTTTTGGAGCTAAATTTGTTTGTGGGAACTGTCGTTCAGGCTCCAGTCAGCGTGTTCCGTTGTGTACGCCTGGTGATACGCAACGTTTTGCACACACACGTACAGACATCTGTGTACTACAGGCGTTGCGACGGCTGCTTTGCCATTTTTCATTGCTCTTTTTTTCTGTCACGACATTCGTGGATATAAGTGTAATGGGATATTATTTTCACAATTTCCGAAAAAGCTGTGGTTACTGCATTGTGCATGTTTGTGTATAAATACTTGCACATCAAAATTTATATAAAAATCTGGGCAAGAAGTGGTGTAATTCCACGGAAATTTTTCTCCCCGTGTAGCGAAAGGATATATCAATGGCAGGAAAAGGAAAGAAAAAAAAACTTGAGTCAACGGCTAACCAAACGAAATATGACATTCTTTGCAACTGGGTTGCTGTAGGTACAATTATTTTTTAACTTTTTTTTGTCATAGGTTTTAGTAGTTGCGAATAATAATGATGTAAAATTTCTTTTTTTATGTGAATGTCCGTTAAACCCCCAGTTTAGACGTTTAAATGTTTCACTCTTTGGTTTCTGCGAATGCCGTTTCTGAGTTTATATACAAGGAAGTCGAACGGCTTGTCTTGGTACCACGCAGGTCGCCTTGCTTGCATACTGGCCTACAAAAGAGTTACAGGCTCGATATCCAGTTGGGTCACTTCCAGTTTTCACATGTGGGGAACTTGGCGAACGGTACCGTTATTAACTCCGTGTCCTATTTTCTTCACACCTGCGCATGGATAATGCGTGCGAATACTATACACTGCTGGACATGGTAATCGCGACGCCCATAAGGTGTCGTCCATCTTATCTTATCTTACTAATGTTATAAATGCGAAAGTCTGTGTGTGTGTGTGTTGGTTACCACTCAGCTCCATAACGGCTAAACGGATTTTGATTAAATTTGGTATGTATGTACGTACTTTAGGTTCTGGAATAGGCCATATGATACTTTTTATAAACGTAATTCTGCAACGGCTAGGAACGTGGCCGAAATTGTTTTTTCCNTCTGTGTGTGTGTATGTTGGTTACCACTCAGCTCCATAACGGCTAAACGGATTTTGATTAAATTTGGTATGTAGGTACTTTAGGACCTGGAATAGGACATATGATACTTTTTGTCGCGGAAAATTGTACGGTTCCTGTGGAATAACACCAAAACGTAATTGTGCAACGGCTGGAAACGTGACCTTACTCAGCTCCATAATGTCTTAACGGATTTAGATAAAATTTTGTATGTATGTACTTTAGGTCCTGGAATAGGCCATATGATACTTTTTATAAACGTAATTCTGCAACGGCTAGGAACGTGGCCGAAATTGTTTTTTCCCTCCGGTGTCGAGAGTCTATCAGGCCCCCAAGGACCTCTTAAATTTCTTAAAGACTGCTGTCAATCGATAACAACCTAAACAGAATATTTAACGTGACCTCCGAAGCCCGGAAGCGCTCAGATGTTATGCCACCAAACGGTCACCCATCCAAATGTGTGCCGCTGGGAACGTTGCTTAACTTTGGTGATCGATTAAGATCCATCAGCCAAGCCTAAAAGTATTACCTACGTACACTTTATTCTAAAGCTACAACTTGATGAAACTCACGTTTTGATTTTCATATATCGACGCTGGAAATCTNCCTAAAAGTATTACCTACGTACACTTTATTCTAAAGCTACAACTTGATGAAACTCACGTTTTGATTTTCATATATCGACGCTGGAAATCTAAAATGTTGTAACTATGCGATAGTTGCACATATACACTCCAAAAAAAATACCCTACTTCTTGGCTATCGGGTAAAAAATATTTCCTTTCTTTTGGGTTGCCGTAATCAGTTAAAAACATAGGCCAACGAAGTATAATTTTATAATTCCGTTTTCACATAAACTAATCATCTTTTCCCAATGTATTTATTAGTGTTTCACTGTAAAACTCAAATGTACCAATGTGAAGCCGGGCCTGTTCGCTAGTAGGGATAATACAAGTACCAGCGGTCTGACAATAATACTTAGGAAGCAATAAAATTATGTTCTATAAAATAATGTTTAATAACTCTGAAACGAAAGGTCTGTCGCTAAGGCCTTCTTCACTCTTTAATGGTCTTGGGCGTACAAGACAAAGTGTGTTTTAAAAAAAATCGCATTTTAAATAT
>NQII01000388.1:896159-915616 GCA_002778355.1 Clitarchus hookeri | reverse complement strand
GTGACACTTACGTCCATCCTGCCCGCAGTCCAGCGACTCGCCCTCAATCTCTGCAAGTTATTGTAGCTGTGCTGAATGCGTGGTCGAGGTGGGCTGCCTACTCACTCTTTGACGTTCACCCCACGCCCACATTTGTTAGGCATTGTATTGCACAAAGCTTCCGCCCACGACAGTTTACGTTGCCAGTGCTATAGCGGTGTTAGCTCCCCGTGGTGGCAGTACTACGCGATCTTTCGCAGTACCCATGATGGTATTGTATACCAACTCTCGCCTCGTGTGTTTAACTCATAGGTGCGGCTATTTTAATGGCAACGAGTGTATTTTTACAGAATCTCGGAAGAAGCAGTGCTATGGTGCTTAGAGTTTTAATCAAATTTGACCTGCGAGAAAAACATTTATATTATACGATGTTTACATTGTCATAGCATTGTCTTTTATTATTATTATTATTAGATTATATTATTAAAATTACCGCGCATAAATATTTGTTTTGTTTATAGTGCATTAACGGTTACTTACAACTTTTCTGAAACCCTGCTAAAGTTCTACTTTCAGAATATTCCTCCGCCTCATGCATAGAAAGCGTAACCTATTCTAGAAAATTACACCAAAGGGATAACGCACCGGATTGGTGCGCTCTCAGTGCAATAATATTTTGCATAAGAATTATTATAGTTTATATATAAAATGCAAGTAAAAGTTTTGGAGCTTGTGATACGTGACATTTAGGAAATCACCAAACACGTCATACGGGAAGATTTTTCAAACGTTTGATTCATAAAGTTTAAAGAAACCGTGAATAGACTATAACAACCAGTTTGGAAATAAACTGTCATATTCTGTTTTATAAGTACAGTATATTGTTTTAAATTGAATGTTGGTTTATTAAAACATCGGTTAAATATAGACCATTGTTCCAGGTGAAAAGAATGCGATATGAAAGAAACTTTTCTTGTGATTATCTTTGTTGATATGTCTTGTACAGATTATCTTGAATAGTATGTTAATTCTTACTTATTTTACTGGAGACGTTATTTTAAGCAGGTTAGTGAATATTTACATAATTTTATTTTGTATTCGGATAACTCATTCTGTGTATGTAGAACTTAACTTGTAATTTAAATGTTTTACTCATTAAAATGTATAGCAAAGTCCTGTAAAAGTAACAAAATAAGTGGTGGTAAATTACTTTAATTGCGATACAATTTTATACTTGTCAGTTGTTTCCCTCCTTGCAGTGAATATGCATTAACAAGTTGCCCTTCTGAATATTTCAGACATATATTCAATGAAGTTGGTCATTTTTCTTTTGCGAGTGAGTCAGTTGATATTTTCTAATATAGAATGCATTTTTAAAGCATTTTATCACAATTGTTTTCGTTGAAATAATTAAGCCAAATATGCTATTTGGAAACAAAACCTTTCGTGGACACAAATACATATTATTATCGGCTATTCGCTGTTAAGTGGGCACTTGTGAATGCCCTGCTTGTGACCTAGTTGTATTGCCATATTATATCGGTCCACCACATGCAAAATTGACAATGTTATTGACCCAATGACAGTATTCATGAGTCGATCAAGGGAAACTGTTAAAGTGTTAGGTACGTAGTTATGTAATCTATGTTTCCGATAAGAACAACATTGGACGAAGTAAATATTTTTAATGTTCCCAAATGAAAGAAAGGTGTATTGATTAAGTACTACGTTAAGACATGGTGCTGCCATTTCTACATTGCTACCAACTTTACTGAGAGCATATCAGTAAGTAAGTTTGTGCGATAATATGCGCAGTAACGGGTAGGGAATTTTATTGTCATACTTTTATTTTAAAAGTTTCCTATTAACCGTGAACCAGCTATACCAACCCAAAATTGCATCTCTTGTTCCCGGAACTCCGCAACAGGTTTCGTCGCTGCACTTTATTTAATTGCTCTTTCTGGTGCTTTTTTGTCTCCTTTCCTATGTTATAAATTACTGAATTTCCTCGGCAGGCTACAAAATGGTTTATGTACATAAATGTTGAGAAAAAAAAACAGCTAAAATAGATTTATAATTTTTATCCTTTTTTTAAAATACATATTTGCGATTTTGTGTTGAATTTTGTGAAATGTGCCTAAATCACAATTCACTTGGTTTCAAAAAAAGTTTGGAAAGATTACAATTTTTTTGTAATTTTCTTAATTTGATCCTCTCGCCTGGTTAGGTTTCATATTATATCGTAACATAACCTTAATTCTTGTGAAATTAAGGTTATGTTACGATAATGGACCACATGTCCATTAATTAAGCGATTTAAATTAAAGGTGCCTCACACCTTTAGTAGGCGTGTTAACCACAGTGGATGTCTGCTGATATGGGGAAAATACTTTCTCTTCTCTGAAATCAGCTTATCAATATATTTATAGGGGTTTGCCAGTTTTTGTCTGATCATTGGGATAGGCCATGCATCTTATAAATACTTGTTCGCAACTGATCTAAAATTAGCTTTGAATAAAATATTCTCAATACAGGTATTATGGCGAATTAATGTGCGTGCAATGTGTGTACCATTGTTACTGTATTAATAATACGAACTTCTATCTAGACTATTAACAGATGCGATCTGTAATTTTCCAGTTATGAATGTGATAATTTTCCATATTTTAATAGAACATTTGAACTGAACATGGCTGCTTGTATTGTCAAGGTGAGCATGCTATATAAAGTCTGAATACTTTACCGTACTGTATTCATTATGAAAAAAATGTGTATATTGAATATCAGGTAAAAATAACTTCTCAATTCCAAGAAAATAGTTTGTTCATCATTTAGTAGATATTAAAATTGTAGCATTTTAGCAGCGCATATAGCGACGTTCTACTTGTTGTTTAAGAGCATTACATTTTCGCAATTGATTTTGTCTCAGTGCATGTGGTTGTCGACTTAGATATATGTTTTATGCTTGCTATAAAAATAGATTTAGAATTATAGAATTTGGTTTGCAACATACTGGTTTTAGAGTAAGACCAAAACTGAAGTAGAGCAGAAATATTATTTATTCACAATATGTGATAATAATACATAAATAACGTCACAAAACATAACGGAGGGAATAGTNGGAGAGTCTGGAGCAGTGGAAGATCGACCCACCTTGCAGGCCATGGCGGAGACAAGTGTGCTTGAGTGAGGGTCCGTCTGGCTTATATACCGCACCGGCCACTACACCCTCGTAACACACTGCAGCACTTTCACTGCGTCCAGGGTCGGCCACATTGAACTTGGACTGCATTTAGAGAGGGCGGCAGGCACCCGTCCTCTCCCACTACCACTGCCTGCCCCTCGTGATGCAACTGTGTGCATGAGGTTGTTGTTAGAGGGAGTGGGAGGGGTTATATCGTTGGGCAGTGCTGTGTCGTTAAAGACGGTGCTCGACGAGGGAAATGGCTGTAACTCGCTCGCTCTGTCCAGTGCAGTTGACATGCTGCCAACTGTTAAGTATGTAGGTCAGCAACTCCAGCGACAGTGTTTTACTGACCACACCTTGTCTGCGGAAACCAGATCGATACGATTGCTATTAAGGTTGTGGCGTAAATATGTTAATTTAACTATTGCTGAATCTTAAAATATTTCATACTAATAATACCCGGTAGGGCTTAACTCACTCTAGCGTAGTCAGAAAGCACCCACTAGAAAACTTTACCTGTTGCCGCCTATTTGAAATAGTTGTAATTGCACTCTTATATTTTATAAACACATTATAGACTAGACGAAAATTACATCCATGCAGTGCATAGTTTATCTATTGAAGTATTAAATTATAATAAAACTTAGTTCTTCTTTTGTGGTTTTTGTAAATATCTTTCCAATGTTATCAGATCACTAAAAAAGCTTCCATTAGGGCAAGTAAATTGTGATAAAAAAATGTAATTGGTTGCTTTATATTTCGTTTTTCTTATTTACCTTTTATGTTTTGATTTTGAAGTAAATTGGCCCTTCTGTGCATGGTGATTAGGAATCAAAGAAAAACAGGCGTGAGTGGTGCGAATACTGAATTGCCGAATGCTTGAAATAAACACCGCCTTTCGAAAATAGGAGACAATATTCTTTACTCTTTTGGCATCGCCAGTATGGCATTTTCAGAGTTGATTCATCCGGAAACTTGGTAACATCATGTTTGCGGAATTATGCAGGGGAATGCCCAGAACGTTTGTTACTGCCGCCGTGCAGGCTAATGGGTGATGGGGGTTTTTCTTGCGTCTTTGCCCCGAACATACTTGAAAGCAGCATGGAAGCAGTAGCTTNTGGGGGTTTTTCTTGCGTCTTTGCCCCGAACATACTTGAAAGCAGCATGGAAGCAGTAGCTTTATTATTTTTTTTTTTTAGTAACGGTTAGCGTGATAAAGTCTACGGTGATGCGGGAGAAGGGTGGTCCGAATGGTTCGAAACCCTCATACGGCTTGATTCGTGCTTTCCAAACACCTAACCGTTACGTAAGGTTCTCGGAGTCCAAGAGTCGATTACGAACAGTACTGTTAAGTATGTAGGTCAGCAACTCCAGCGACAGTGTTTTACTGACCACACCTTGTCTGCGGAAACCAGATCGTTACGAGTGCTATTAAGGGTTGGCGTAAATATGTTAATTTAACTATTGCTGAATCTTAAAATATTTCATACTAATAATACCCGGTAGGGCCTAACTCACTCAAGCGTAGTCAGAAAGTGCCCACTAGAAAACTTTACCTGGTGCCGCCTATTTGAAATAGTTGTAATTGCACTCTTATATTTTATAAACACATTATAGACTAGACGAAAATTACATNCCTATTTGAAATAGTTGTAATTGCACTCTTATATTTTATAAACACATTATAGACTAGACGAAAATTACATCCATGCTGTGCATAGTTTATCTATTGAAGTATTAAATTATAATAAAACTTAGTTCTTCTTTTGTGGTTTTTGAAAATATCTTTCCAATGTTATCAGATCAGTAAAAAAGCTTCCATTAGGGCAAGTAAATTGTGATAAAAAAATGTAATTGGTTGCTTTATATTTCGTTTTTCTTATTTACCTTTTATGTTTTGATTTTGAAGTAAATTGGCCCTTCTGTGCATGGTGATTAGGAATTAAAGAACAACAGGCGTGAGTGGTGCGAATACTGAATTGCAGAATGCTTGAAATAAACACCGCCTTTCGAAAATAGGAGACAATATTCTTTACTCTTTTGGCATCGCCAGTATGGCATTTTCAGAGTTGATTCATCCGGAAACTTGGTAACATCATGTTTGCGGAATTATGCAGGGGAATGCCCAGAACGTTTGTTACTGCTGTCGTACTGGCTAATGGGTGATGGGGGTTTTTCTTGCGTCTTTGCCCCGAACATACTTGAAAGCAGCATGGAAGCAGTAGCTTTATTATTTTTTTTTAGTAACGGTTAGCGTGATAAAGTCTACGTTGATGCGGGAGAAGGGTGGTCCGAATGGTTCGAAACCCAACGACGGCTTGATTCGTGCTTTCCAAACACCTAACCGTTACGTAAGGTTCTCGGAGTCCAAGAGTCGATTACGAACAGGGGCTCCCGCATTGCGCTCGTTCCCGCCAGACGGGGCCGCGGTGGTGTAGTAATGACACTACTCGCCTCTCACATCCAGGTGAACCGGATTCGATTCCTTAGCGGATTACCCTGATATTTACTCGTTAGAAACTTGGCGGATATCTTTTACCTGCTGCATTCCTTGGGGTTCTTCCTTTTCCACTGCTCTTGCATTGCGCCGTTTCTCCATATTCATACGACTTCACACTTATCTACGCTCAAGAGGCCTCGCTGCTGAGCTCCGACAGAAACCTCTCAATACAACATAACCGTGAGATGTTACACTCAATGCAGTGCATTGCCCGCTGTTTTGGTTTGCCTGAAAATAGTTGACTTCCACATCTGCAACCGGTCTCTCTTCCTAACTTGGTTTTATACGTGTCCAAATACGAATATCAGTAATTTGTAGTTTTAAGGAAGCATGTAGTGTGCTTCCAGTCGCATAACATATACCGTAAGTCAATTCCTTCCTCCTCCCCCAGGTTTGGTTAGTTAAAGAAGATAGAAGACTACGTGAATACGTATTTTCTGTGTTTTATAAATCGTCAAATGTCACCGGATTTGTTTAAACCTTCGAAATTGAATATAAGTGTGTGTAATGGACTTTGTTTTACATAATTATGTGAACATAAAATCTATAGATATTATAAAACTCAACGTCTCTCTGTCTGTCTTTCTCTGTTTGCGCTTATCACTCGAGATCCACGTATCCGATTTACGTGTTATTTTTATTTTCATAGCTATGTTATCTGGCCAGAGTTTAGCATATATTTTGTTACGTATACTAACATAAGGAATAAGCAGTGACGATAATACTGAATCAAGTCAGAAAAACGTTTGCCGCCAGCGCGCTCTCTTGCAATTCTATGTCAAAACTGGTAATAAAGGAGCAATATCATGGAGTAAAGAATCGTGTAGAATAAAAATACCTAAAAAAACTCCGCGTTAGCATATATGTATCTATAACAGAGAAATACTAATAAGCGTTTTTACCATTAAATTTCTCGATAAATAAATACGTAAAATTCAAGATGTTGTTTCCCCATTATAATCTTAATATTTATAAAAAAAAATCGTTAGAACTGTTTAACGAAGATAATAAATGTTCTATACAGCATACAATTCCTGCCTATACTTTAAGAGATATAAAAAATTTTGTAAAAAAAAATAATTATTCGCTAGTCGGTTGACCGTATTGTTCAGTAAATAGTTTGTGTATTAGCTAATTGGATATTTGCATATATACTTCCAGTATACATAGTTACGTTGTGATTGATTACATAGTTTCGTAGATATAGCATACTAGGCTAAAATGTTTATATAGTCTCCATTCTGGAAATAAGTGTCTGACACTTTTAAAACATATAAGTATATTTAAATTTAAAGTATTTGTCNATATAGTCTCCATTCTGGAAATAAGTGTCTGACACTTTTAAAACATATAAGTATATTTAAATTTAAAGTATTTGTCTAATGATTATTCATCTTATAATCAACACTAAGTAAAATTCAACTTTATTATAAAAAGAGGCTAAACAATAATTCTTTAGACCACGCGAGCGGAGTCGCGCACAGCTAGTCTGCAATAAAATGAAGACCACATACAGATGCTCAATGGAGATGGTCGAAGGTACGTCGCTGAAACGTCACTACTTCATGTGGCATAGGGAGCGCTTGTGGGCAGTACCCAGTTTTTAAAAGGGCCACGCAGCAGGCTGGATAGGCATAAGTCTGCGTGTTATAAGAGGCGGGATATTATGACATGGCGTCGTGTTTGCGAAGAGTACCACCACCCAGACCCATACGAACGGGGTCGTATGGCCAGACTGCACGTAGCTGGATGGCCGGCTCGTCGTATAGCCATCCATCTTGGCCGTGCAGTCATCACTGTGACACGATGTGTTCATACGTGTTTGTATTGGGCCAGATATACCGGGTTCGCCCACCTAACGTGAACACCACCAATATTTCTGGAACTGTGCGATTTTTCGCTAAATGAAATTACGTACGGGGCAAGTAATTTGCCGCAAAGTGACTATTCGTAGGACGTGGATTGACAGAGATAATTAAACCACATATGATGTTTCCCCCTAGAAACATAAATTTATTTCAACGGCATTTAAAAGTACGTGCAAAGTGTACTTCAGTGATATACCATATACAAAGGAAAGTAACACAGAAACACCAAGAAATAATATGCAAGGATGATTAAGTTAAGTTGGCCGTTAGCATGGGGCAGTGGACCTTTACGCACAGCTGTAAGCAAGCAACAGAACCGTGACTCATCCTGGCGGATCGCTTCCTAATAGCACAGCATCACTAGTCCCAGTAATCTTTTGTGGTAAGTGGTATTGCTGTGTGTGGCTCTATGTACGCAATTAAGTTTACGAATGGGGAATAACTAGATGGCCTACTTATTTACGGTTTGTGTGGCAGAAATACCAAGCAAACCGTCCAAATGTATGGTGAAAGGTATCCTTAATAGCACGCCCATCCCACGGCAAACGATACGAAGAATGGAATTCCACAACACGAGTGCGTCGGAAGTCTGCTACGGGCGAGACGCATCAACACGATGTGTTGGCACGTGTCGATGAAAACTTCCACATGGGTATGCGAGAACTTTCGAGGTTCATAGGAATAAGTAAAACAAGTGTGCTACGGATACTGCGCCAACGGAAATTCCATCCATATCACGTGGCTCTTCATCAGGCATTACATGGAGGTGATTTCATGCAGCGAGTTCAGTTTTGTAGCTTTTTTCTGATGTCTGCAAGGGTTGGCAGCAATTTTCTGAAGAGCATACTATTTACCGATGAAGTTACATTCACAAACCATGGGCGCGTAAATTTACGAAATATGCACTACTGGGTGACGGAGAATCCGCGTTGGGTCTGGCACGTGGAGCACCAGCGACAATGGAAAGTGAACGTGTGCTGTGGAATCTTTGCAGACTACCTCATAGGACCATACTTCATTCAAGGGACAATGGTTGGCTGTACTCACGCCCATTTCCTCAGAGAGATCTTACCGCCAATTCTGGAAATTATACTTATCGACATATATCGTGATATGTGGTTTCTGCATGATGGTTCTTCTGCGCATTTAGCTTTGGTGGCGAGGCAAGTGTTAAATGAAGTAGGTCCAAACCGGTGGTTAGGGCGTGGTGGTGTTGTAAGATGGCGAGCTCGCTCCCCGACCTTACACCTCTCTATTTTTTCCTGTGGGGAACAAGGAAAAAGATAGGATGTACNAGATGGCGAGCTCGCTCCCCGACCTTACACCTCTCTATTTTTTCCTGTGGGGAACAAGGAAAAAGATAGGATGTACCACACGGATCCTACGTCGCCAGAAGTCATGCAGGAACGCATTGTGGCAGCTTGCAGAGGCATTACGTCAGAAACACTTCAGGCCGCTCGTCGCTCGCTACATGTGCGTTTACAGATGTGTGTTGCTGTCGATGGTAAACACANAGATGGCGAGCTCGCTCCCCGACCTTACACCTCTCTATTTTTTCCTGTGGGGAACAAGGAAAAAGATAGGATGTACGACACGGATCCTACGTCGCCAGAAGTCATGCAGGAACGCATTGTGGCAGCTTGCAGAGGCATTACGTCAGAAACACTTCAGGCCGCTCGTCGCTCGCTACATGTGCGTTTACAGTTGTGTGTTGCTGTCGATGGTAAACACATCGAGCACATGCTGTGAAAAGACCTAATGTGAAGCGTTTCAACCATAACTGCGCTCTTCTGTATTATACATGCGGGTGCGATTTCATTTCTCCTTAGGTTGTTTTTTTTTTATTTTTGTTGTGCGTATGTACGCACTCGTTACTCAGTACAGTTAATGACTAGGAAACAAATCTCCTGAATTACGTTGGTATCTGAATAAAANAATGTGAAGCGTTTCAACCATAACTGCGCTCTTCTGTATTATACATGCGGGTGCGATTTCATTTCTCCTTAGGTTGCGTATGTACGCACTCGTTACTCAGTACAGTTAATGACTAGGAAACAAATCTCCTGAATTACGTTGGTATCAGAATAAAATGAAATTTATTTATGTGAGACTTGCACTCACATTGCCTGTCTTCCCTCCGCTGCGGTGCTCTCCTTTNAGAATAAAATGAAATTTATTTATGTGAGACTTGCACTCACATTGCCTGTCTTCCCTCCGCTGCGGTGCTCTCCTTTGTCCAATGTCGTATTCCGTTCCCCTTGCCACCTTTGCGGTAAGCGCTATGTTGCTATAAGGAAGCGGTCCCGCCAGGACGAGTCACGGCGCGTATTACTTGCTTACATTTATGAGTACAGGTCCACTGCCCTACGCTGCCGGCCCACTTAACTTAATCATATTTGCACATTATTTCTTGGCGTTTCTGTGTTACTTTCCATTGCAAATGCTATACCACTAAATTCCTCTTTTCACTTACTTTCTAATGTCGTTTAAATAAATGTGTGTTTCTAGGTGAAAAATCATACGTGGTTTAATTATCTCTGTTCATACACATGTTACGAATAGCAACTTTGCGGCAAATTGCTTGCCTCCGTACGATTTAATTCAGCTTAAACAGCATTTCGTCATCTGCAACTGTTCGGGAAATTTTGGAGGTGTCCATGTTAGGTGGACCATTCTGTATATTTAGTAGACCCTACAAAATATTTTGTGAGTAAACCAAACTTGAAAAGCAACAAAAATGATTTGGTTCATCTAATAAAATACTATCTTGAATAAACAAAATTTCTGTTTTTGGCAAAAAATTAGACAGTCAACAAAATATTTACTTCATTCAAGTGTATATATTTGCTTGACCATTAATTTAATTGCCTTCGCTCGAAAATGCAGCTTGAGAGTTCGTATTTTAAGTATAGTAACAGTGTTTGTTAGTGATGCTTCATAATGGTATAAAAATCCTTATAATACAAGTTCAGCAGGAAATTAAATAGCAAAGAGGTACTAAATGAAATATTTATTTACGTACCTTGCCCAGTGTTTGTATTGTATGTATTTAAAAACATTCTGATTTCATTAGTTTTCTCTTTAGCTGAGGGTTCACATGCATAGTGCTCGGGAGCAAACGATTAGGGTTCGAATCTCTTTTGAGTTTTCGATTTTTTAAAATATAAACCAAAGTAGTTTAATGTACGCGGAGTCAAACAAAGTTTTAGTTGCAACAACCAAATAATGTTACAATTTGGGACAATCAAACATAAACAACAAAATAATTTGGTTTCCGCAAAAAAAAAAGTATTTCCTTGTTCCTGTGCAAACAATTAATTTTGTTGCACCGAACAAAACTTTGTTTTATTTTACAAAACCTTTTTCGTCGGTGCACATTGCTGTATCCATGTGTGCATTAGGGTGGAGCGAAATTTTTTTTTTCCTTTTACGGTCATGTAATAGTGAAAAGTAGGTGCCTTTTAGGCTTAAATTAATTCATGCAAAATATTACTTGAATTAACTAAGAGTAGTTGCCTCCGCAAAGTCATTGCGTATTTGAAGAAAGTGGATTTTTGTCTTAAGTTTGACGCCATGTAAATATGTGAAATTTTAATACATACACCTATTTTATTTTATTGATATGTTGCAACAACAGCTATTTTCGACACAATACAAAAAAAAAGCCTAATTCTAAGTTATTTACTTCAAATAAACGGAGTGGGGAAGCGCGCGGAGAGACAATTTGACGTCACACGTGTCGTCGCGTCAGTGTGCTATTGTTTGTCGAAGTGAACGGCCGCGCGCCCAGTTACTTAATACATTTGCGCCATTTTGTTGTGTATGAAACATGGAAAGAACTCGGAGTGCATTCAAATGTCCTCTTTTTGGAGATACTCGGGAGATTAAATTGAACGTTCTTCCTACTTATGAAGATGTAATGAAGTACTACGAATGGACGAGACATCAACTAAAATTACAACTGGAAACTGCAAAAGAGCCCACATTTTCAGAAATAGCAGATATTGTGACATCAAGGATTATAAATATATGGCAAACTGCATCTATTCCAACAGTTACAAGCACAAGAGTCGTACAGATGTTGAAAGCATACCATCTAAAGTGCAAAAATCTACTTAAGTCTATCAAGAGACTTTCCCCGGAAGAATTAAAAAGTTTTCGTCAAAACAGTAAGATACTTCTCCAGTATCGTCGGCGTCCGAAAGGCGTAGCAGTACAGACAGCACCATAAACGTAGGCGTTCCTGAAACGAAAAGGAAAAAGTCCTCATGCGTGGACTTTCCTACGTTATCCAAAACTTGCGACAGGTATGGAGTGTCAGATAGGGCAGCAGCAGCGATTGCGTCATCACTTTTGTTTGACATTGGGTCAGATGTTGAGGTCATTGACAGACATAAGCTACGAAGAGAGAGAACTAAAACTCGACAAAAGTTATTGGAAGAGGTCACCGTTCCAGAAGTTTCTGCTTTGTACTTTGATGGAAGAAAAGACAAAACTGTGAAAATTATCCAAAAAGGTGGTAAATGCTACAGGAGTATGACTGTTGAGGAGCACATCTCACTAATTCAAGAGCCAGGATCTATTTACTTGGGGTACGTAGTACCTCACGTTGGTTCCGCTAAAGGAATAGAAAATGCCATAACCGAGTTTCTATCAGAAGAAGGCATTGCCGAACATCATCTTATGGCCATCGGTTGTGACGGAACGAATGTAAATACTGGAAAGTATGGCGGTATTATAAGACTGCTTGAAAAAAGGCTACAAAAACCACTACAGTGGATAATTTGTTTACTACATTTGAACGAACTGCCTCTAACGCACTCGTTTCTCCATCTTGACGGGTGTACTTCGGGACCTAAGTTTTACAGTGGAACATTGGGTAAAGCGCTCGAAACTTGTGAACAATTGCCTATTAAAAAATTTCAACGCATCGAAGGAGAAATGCTTCCAGGAATGGCCCAAGATTTGAGTACAGATCAACAGTACTTGCACAAGATTGTGACAGCTGTACTATCAGGTGATTTCCCTGAAGATCTGGCGAATAAATCTCCAGGCAAAATGTCACATGCCCGTTGGCTTACACGTGCCAACAGAATACTCCGTCTGTATGTGGCAACAGCGACGCCATCGGAAAATTTGATAACTTTAGCTACATTTGTAGTAAAAGTTTATGCTCCATCTTGGTTCCTTATTAAGAATAAACCATCGTGCAAAGATGGTACGCGACATCTTTTCTACATTATTTTAGCCTCCAGATACCTGCCAGAAGACCTGAAAAAGGTAATCGATCCTGTCATTCAACGTAATGGCTATTTTGCACATCCAGAGAGTATTCTACTTGCAATGATTACCGACGAAAAGAAACACATTCGTGAACTGGCAGCCTGTCGCATATTAAAGACACGCAGTATGCCTCAGCCTTCCACACCAAGATTGTTTGAAGTGCCGTCTATAAATTTCAATGCATCAACATATATTGATCTGATAAATTGGCAGGAAATACTAACTGAACCTCCGATTATGAAAATCTTCTCTGACCAAGAAATTCAATATTTCGTACAATCTGGTGGTGAGGGTGAACTGATGTTACGACTTCCGTGCCATACTCAAGCTGTTGAACGGGCTGTGAAGATGACGACAGAAGCTGCCACTGCTCAATGTACTAAAAAAACACGACTAGGGGCCATAAAAGCCAAATTGGAATCGCGAAAGAAAATGCCTAAATTTGAGACAAAGAGAGATTTTCGAGCAAATTGACAATTAAAAAAAAATAATTACCTTGTATTTTTTTTTGTACTTTCGATTAAAGTTTATTAATAAATGTCTGAATTTTATATTGCATATAATTTATACCCTTTTACCATTAATTTAAGCTGAATATTGTGCCACTAAAAATACTGAGATTTTTCAATAAAATCTAAAATTTTGAGGCTAGTGCGGAGGCAGAAGATGTTAACCGAATTAATTAAAAAATAACACTTATTTTACCATTAGTATAAGGCACCGATCCCCCCCTTTTACAATTGTAAATAAGAAAAAAAAAATTTACATACTCTCGTGCTCCACCCTAGTGTGCATGCTTTCATCTGAGGGGCCATGTGGGGGTAGTGGTTATACTACTCGTTTCCCACCAAGGCGAACCGTGTTCGGTTTTCGCCGGGGCCGCTCCCGGATTTTTGCATGTGGGAATCGTGCCTGAAAATTCCGCTGGTAGGTAGGTTTTTTCTGGGATCTCCAGTTTCCCCGGCCTTGCATTCCGGCGCTGCTCCATACTCACCTAGCTTCGCCCTCATCGGCTCTCAAGACCTCGATGTTCAGATCTCTTCACCCATTCACTCACTCACTCACTCACTCACACGTGCATCTGACAACATCCTTTGCCAGTGCATCAACGCTTCCATTTGAAGTATTTTCAGTGTCCGACGAGAAGTATGAATTTCGTTAGGTGCGTTTTTTTCAGACAAAATTGTGTGTCGAGTTGCAGCTGCCTGGATGCCTTTAAATATGAAAACGCCGATCACAAACCTGAGAATAATTCTTACACATATAAACACAAGGAAAATCTACCGAAATGTTTTTTACGTGGTCGCAAATGACAAGTGTTTGGTCATGCAGCCGTGTATCTCGCATGGATTCAGGTGGTCGTGGGTTTGATCCCAGCTGGATGTACTAGGTCACGTTGCGGTTGAAAATCTCGTCGACAGTGGCTAATCAGAGACGAAATCAGTTTCTCGGACAGTCAAAATTAGGGAAGGAAGCGGAAATGGTTTGCAGTTCAGTTACCATTTCAGGATGCGTCTGGAGTGTTTTTTAAATACCAAGGAAAGCTGGGATCAGCATGTTGAGCTCTTGCACCTTGGTGTTCTTGAACTTCGAAAGTGGTGTAACAATCAGTCTAGTGTGTTAGACATGAAGCCACACACTCATTGTGAACATCCTAAGGTAGTTCAGTTCACAGTTGGGCATGTACTAATCATCTTAGGTTTGCGTTGGAATTCTGAAGTTGATAAATATTCTTACAATTTAAGCATTAACAATGGNCTGTACTAATCATCTTAGGTTTGCGTTGGAATTCTGAAGTTGATAAATATTCTTACAATTTAAGCATTAACAATGGGATGGCCAACAAATGCTTCGTGTTGCCGCAAATTGCCAGAATATACGACCCTATGAGTTGGCTCTTCTCCATTGTTATGTGGGCAAATATCTCAATGCAGTGTCTGTGTACTGAAGAACTTAGTTGGGGCTACCGCTTACCCCTCACCACAGAAACAAACGTGACCAGTTTGTAGAAGGTTTACTTGAGGTGCAATTCCTCTCACTTTCCTGTTATGTGTGTCCTTATTGAACTTGTGCATATCTGCATTGTTTCGCTTGCGTCAGGGGAAACCTGTGGCCATTTTGTGTTTGGAAGCTGTGGACACTAAGGGAAATGTTTATGTTAGCCTCATCATGGCTAATTCACTAGTAGATCTGTTGAAGCAAGAATTTATTCCCTTACTCGAACATTGTAGCACATGATTATTGGCAACATTGCTTCACGATGGTCAAGCATTCCTTGCTCAGTACTTGACGGTCACTACAATTCAAGCTTTTTTCGACCCAAATGTAACCCTCGTTGTATTAGGACACCTTATAAATTGAAAGCATTTGTCGCAAATAGTGTCGCTCAGATTCAATGATTGGTTCCCCCTCATGCCTGGTAACATGTCCCCTCGGTGTATAACCCAGCTGACTGTGCTTCATGTGGGGTTCTCTATCATCAACTTGGTTGTTATTTGGTAGTATTGCCCTCATTGGTTATCCTTACCTCCTAAAGAATGGTCAGAATAAGGTGATTGTCATCTGATCCTCAATGTCCTGGAACTCCAGTCATCTCAAGTAATTTAATAGACAGTTCATGATCACCTTCCCATTGTTCCACCGATTATCTTCTTGGATGGGGCTTATCCATATTGTGGAAAATGTGATGCGCGTCATTCTGTATGCCAGAAAGCATCAACATTTGAGTGGAGGAATCTCGTATTAGGAAACGGAACAAGCAAATGTCGTAATTTGCCAACACATCCAACAAAAATGTTTGGAAGATGACTTGTATTGGTTAAAATAACATGAACCCTGTTCTACACGATTGCAACAATTGTCTCCATTTGTAGATGACCATGGAGTGATCACGGCATGCGACTCACACTTACATAGAACACCCATCGAAGTATCCCACATTACTTCCTATGAGTCACCCAACCATGTCTGCATTTGTCGACTATTTTCATGTGAAGTACCTTCATGCTGCACCATAACTCTTGCAACCTCGGTACCTGAACTGTTGCAGAGCTTTCTAATATGTGCAATGTGTCCACTAACACTTGCCAGCCAACTCACCTTTATGGGTAATTTACNCTGTTGCAGAGCTTTCTAATATGTGCAATGTGTCCACTAACACTTGCCAGCCAACTCACCTTTATGGGTAATTTACGGCCAGCATTTTTTAATTCAGTAGTAGACTATACTGGGCCTATTTATTTCTGCTTGAATAATCTCCATTGCTCTCCTCTGCAGAAAGCTTATATCGGTGTCTTTTTTTTTTGCTACCAAGTTTGTCCACCCCGAAGTTGTCGTTGATTTGGCTTTTGATAGTTTTGTTGTTGATCTGNCTGTTGCAGAGCTTTCTAATATGTGCAATGTGTCCACTAACACTTGCCAGCCAACTCACCTTTATGGGTAATTTACCGCCAGCATTTTTTAATTCAGTAGTAGACTATACTGGGCCTATTTATTTCTGCTTGAATAATCTCCATTGCTCTCCTCTGCAGAAAGCTTATATCGGTGTCTTTTTTTTTGCTACCAAGTTTGTCCACCCCGAAGTTGTCGTTGATTTGGCTTTTGATAGTTTTGTTGTTGATCTGNCTTTTTTTTTGCTACCAAGTTTGTCCACCCCGAAGTTGTCGTTGATTTGGCTTTTGATAGTTTTGTTGTTGATCTGACTAGGTTTCTGTCTCGGAAAGGGCTTTGCTCTTAACTTATATTCCGACTGTGGTAGCAGCCGTGTTGGTGCCTCGAGACAGCTTTGTAACTTCTTAAATAACTTACTCCAATCTCCTGAAATTGAACATTTCAGCTTGATGCATTAAGTAGATTTCCACTTTATACCACCCGAAATTCCTCACGAAGGAAGAGAGTGGAAAGTGGCAAGTAAGTCAGCCAAGTATCTCCCTAGAATAGTCATTTGTGACCAGGTTATTGCTCTGGATGAGTTGATTACCCCCTGCACGAAAGTTGAGGCTATCCAAAACTCGAAACCTCTTACCCAAACTTCAGCTGACACTTCGCACTTAACCGATGCTGGAAAATGGTGTTTACCAGGCCAGCCAGTTTTGGAATCGGTGGCATCCTGAATATTTACGTTAACTGCTGTCGAGAAGTTAGTGGCGCACAGAACAGTCTAGACCAGGGGTACTCAAACTGCGACTCACGGGCCCATGCTTTGTGGCCCGCGCTCGCCTGCTTCAGTAGAGACAAGTTACCAAATTCTTGTTTTTAGGGTGTCTGTTACAAAAATAATAAAGCAATACATAATACGAATTTATTAAAAGTTAAAGTCACTGATGAAACTGACGATATTTTTCATTATTTTATCAGTCAGGTGACTTGTGTACATATGTTTGATGTACTACCTCCGACCGCCATCACCGTGTTGAACGATAAAACAAACGACTTGCAAGACGATACATGACACTCTGAATTTTAAATGTCATCGAATTACCTACCTACTTTTAGTTCACAAATATTATTATGTCTAGATCGTAAGTGCGGTCCGTGGCGGTCTTAGTTTTTCTTAATATGGCCCCCTAAAAAAAAGTCTGGGTACCACTGGTCTAGACTGAGTCCAGACCTCGTGCTTGTTGGAGAAGATCGAGACCCACCCCAGTTTTGCTGCTTGGCGAGTATCACGAGGGTGAATCCCGGACCCGATGGTATTGTCAGAGTTGCAGATATGCGCACAAAGAAGGGATAACTGATTCGTTCAGTGCACGACTCTTATTTTTCCTTTAGATTTGCTGGTGTTTTGAAATAATGTTAGCTTAGTGAACTAGGGAAACTATTGTTGGTTACTTGTGAACTTTGCGAACAATTCAGAATACAGTCTTCTCGTCACTGGCTCTTCGATAACACTTGAGAATTTTGTGTCTTATAACTATTTGAGACCTCATATCGGTCTCGGCAGGCAATATGTGTGGTACCCCATCAATATNTGAACTTTGCGAACAATTCAGAATACAGTCTTCTCGTCACTGGCTCTTCGATAACACTTGAGAATTTTGTGTCTTATAACTATTTGAGACCTCATATCGGTCTCGGCAGGCAATATGTGTGGTACCCCATCAATATGTACCAAATGTCTACACATATTGATCTGGCAACAAGTAGTTTCCAACATTTTTTAGGCTGGTGCTTCTCTAGATGGCGATTCGGAAAGGACGCATCGCGTGTTACTCGGTACTCTGGAATATTTTGTGGCATGAAGTTGTAAGAATCTTAAACAGTTACAACTAATAACTGTAATTCTTTACGAAACGAAATAAATATGATTTCTTAGTAATTTAGTACTTAATACAATGTGTAAATTTTGTTAGTTTGTAAGGAAATGGCTATACTTGAAAAGTAAAATTGGTATTACCGATTTTGGTCTCTAGATTTTGTAATCCAAACAATGGGAGCATTTATGTACCACCTTGAGGTATTTGGAAAGCTTATGAAGTGGCACGTTTTTATTGATCAAAGACGACAATGGGTATCAGTTGTTCTGCAATTTTTTTAAAGTCACATCCTGCATTAGTTTCGCAGAAATTAGTCGTGTATTTGGCGTTTCTACCTTGTTTTATTTTTATATGAGATATATTGAAGACAGTTAATTAAATATTGCAATGTCCGGTCACTTTCTTGTTTACTTTGACATTTGAAGCAGTGAGTTTAATAGGATTTGTATGCTATAAGAATATTTGGTCTCTTCAATCCCCGAATTCTAGTATTCGTTATATTTTGAGATACATTAGTTTCTCAGTTGGAAATCACCCTAAAGTAAAAATATAGAATATCCGAGAAAAAAATTGTATATATGTTATAACTATTAAACTTCTACCTTACAGAAGTTAACACGACAGCAAGACAAACTGGGAGCAAGCTGCATAAATCAAATCGTGGCTCATAGCCTATATACATCCTGCAGATGNCACGACAGCAAGACAAACTGGGAGCAAGCTGCATAAATCAAATCGTGGCTCATAGCCTATATACATCCTGCAGATGTCAACACAGTCGCCTCGCTGTATGGTAGAAACACTTGTTCATTTATTTCGGGAGGAATAAGGAAGAGGTTAGGTTNTCAACACAGTCGCCTCGCTGTATGGTAGAAACACTTGTTCATTTATTTCGGGAGGAATAAGGAAGAGGTTAGGTTTGTGTTTTAGTACAGAACTACCAAAATAACACAATTTTATTTAACGGGGGTACACAAAGCATCAAGTGTTTCGTCCACCATTGCCGGCTAACATTGACGACCTAAAAACGAGAATTACGGACTCCATCCAAACCGTAACACCGCACATGCTGACAAAAGTGTGGAACAAGTTTGATTATAGCGTAGATGTCGTTCGGGCCGCTCGTGGTGGTCACATTGAACATTTATGAATGTATGGTAAACAAACTTTCACAACCCTCGTAGTAAAAAAAAGTGATTTATCATTACTCTATACATTCGATGCCATCAGCTCCTGTAATGCCACCAAGACATTTTGCTTAAGAACAGCAGTCTGATTGTAACATTCTGCAGTCTGTTGTAGTTGCCGATCAACATAGACACACGAGGTATAATTACAGTAGGAAATACATAGATACTGCAGTTTTTTTTCCTTCAGAGAAAAAA
>NQII01000388.1:880541-895648 GCA_002778355.1 Clitarchus hookeri | reverse complement strand
AATTAACCCAGGATGGCCTTCTTGTAGCCCAGGGCGGGGGCGGCGTATCCTAGAGCGGGGGAGGCGTAGCCCAGAGCGGGGGCGGCGTATCCCAGAGCCGGGGCGGCGTAGCCCAGAGGAGCGTGTGCGACGGCGACGGGGGCGGCGACCTTGGCGACGGCGGCCAGGGGAGTCTTGTGCACGACGGCGTTGAAGCCGTTGATGGGGTCGGCGGTGTACTCGACGGTGCGACGGGTGCCGTCAGGCTCGGTGAGGCTGTAGCTGCCCTGGACGACGTCTCCTTGACGGCTCTCCTGCTGTCCCTTGGAGTCGCCGGTCAGAGCGTCCTGGATGTCGTAGGAGTAGCTGTAGGATGGGTTGGGGTCGTAGTCGGTGTCGATGGTGGCCAGGGGAGCGGCGACCTTAGCGACGGCGGGGGCGGCGTAGGCCAGGGGGCGGGCGGCGTAGCCCAGAGCGGGGGCGGCGTAGCCCAGAGCGGGGGCGGCGTAGCCCAGGGGACGGGCGGCGTAGGCGGCGGCCACAGGGGCGCCGGGGGCCACCACGGCGGGGGCTCCCAGGAAGCCGGCGTTGGCGGCGGCCACGAGGGCGGACAGAACGACGAACTGCAAACAGACATGTTCCAGTATTTAGTGAAAGTGCTTTTCTAAACTTGTAATAATGTCTACCACTTTTAAAGGGTGTATTGTGTGATATTGTTTGACAGGCATATTAGTATGGCATGTGTTGAAGTAAGTTTAATAGGATTTGGATGCTAAAAGCATATTTGGCCTCTTTAATCCCCGAATTCAAGTATTAGTTATATTTTGAGATACGTTAGTTTCTTAGGTAGAAAGCACCATAAAGAAAGAAATATAGAAAGGCAGAGAAAAATTGCTTATATCTAATGAACTTCTACGGAAGGTACACGAGAGTAAGACAAACAGGGGAAGGTAATTGCGAGATCAAATGAGCTGAATTGATGCAGATTCCACTGTCGTATTTATGGCCAACGTTGTCTCGTTGGCATTTGTCTAGTAGTCTGGCAGAACATTAATTGCAATCGAATTAAGTTTTGAGACAAAAATGAACAAGGATTCTGCTGATTGAAGTTTACACAACATTACATCACGGCATTCATACTGTTCTTTTACTATATGGGCATACACCACGAATATGACGGCGGAAATTTTAGCTGTCAGTCTTTGGGTATGTTGAGATCAAAGTGACAATGGAATCATTTCTTATGTGTATATACGTAGTTCCTCTTTGTGAAAGTCATGGACTGAAAGTCTCAGTGAGAATTTTCTTAGATCTAAAGATATCTCTTTGTGCTCTAAATGGTTCACTGTACATACCGGTTCACGTTTTGCGCAACTATGGTTTTTCAGTGCACTTTAATGGCAAAGAGGACTTTTTCCTGCTTTATAAGATAAGGGGAGTTGTGATTATACTGCATCATCGCCGACAAATTTATAAATGCTAGTAAAGGAGAATCGAATTTTGATGCAAGGCTCTAACTCGATGTTAAGAACCGCTCAAATCTCTCCACTCCTTGACGCAGCGTAAAGAGTGACCTCAAGCGACTTTCTTGAAAAATATTAACGTAATTGAGAAACGAAAATAAAATATGCGGTACTTGTGTTTTGGAAAATTAAACTAGTAGTTACCTTTCCTGAGTGCACTATGGCGACACCTTCGGAACACGATTTTTTGTGTTTAGAATACCGGTTGATCCACGAATGCGTGTGCTATTGAGTTTAGGGTAGTCTAGTGTAATCGTTGAAAGTCAACACTTTAAATAACTTGCAGGCAGGCGGATGGTTTAGATCCCGCCACGAGCGACAGACTGCAGTAGATGACAGCGCGGTACTCACCTTGTACATGTTGCTGCCTGGGTGGCTGACTGAGGTGCCGCCCTGGTCAGCGGGCGACCCTTATATACTGCGCGGCGGGGCTGCTACCACGCCCTCCTGCTGCCCTCGATTCAGCCGCCGGCTCGCGCCGCCACTGTCCGACCCCACACTCCGCTCAGCAGGAGCTGCTGGTGTTGGCGACGGCCTTGCTTGACCCTGACACTCGCGGGGCTGGCCAGACACGCTGCCTCGCCCTCTGGCCCGCCTGCGCACCGCAGTCAGCCGCCACTCGACCGACCTCGGCCCCTGTCTGCCTTTCTGCATGGACCTACTGGAACTTACAATGGCACGTTCGCGGCATAAGCAAGGATGCTAACTTAAGTTTATTTCGTTTTCCTGGTTTCAATTTTTAAAATTGTTTAGTAATGGCTTTACATTAAGGCGGTAATCTAATCACAGGCAAATTTACTCTAAAAAGGGCTTATCTGTATCCACCTAGTAACGTGAATTTGAATCCAGCACGTCTACTGTCGTAATGTGGTGTCTTAACCAGCTACGTAATGGGGATTGGTTTTTTTGGACGTTTACGCTTATATGCCGTCGTATTGCCCAGTTGGCCTGCGAGAAGTGAGTTCAACTCGTTGTTACCAAGATATCGGGAAACACGCGGGCAGTCGTTAACGCCGCGTCGGTGTGTTCATTCTAACCTACCTGTCATGACCTTGGTCTTGCCGTGGAAGTGGACATAGCGTAGCGAATCTTCTGAGGTAGCTTGTGTTTCAGGGTTGTTAATAAGATCGCAGTTGCAACAGTATCTAGTAGAGACTTGACGTATTCCTGCTGCGTCCACAGTGAGACTGGTTAAAGAATTCTTGTAATCCGTTGATGTCTCTGACAAAGCTAGAATTTTTAATAATTATTTTTTTGTTTGAGGTTTATTGCTCAGAATCCAATAGCTTCAAGATGTATTGCTTCACTGTTTAGTAGATAACTCTATTGATAAAGGCCATAGTAGGTTTTATAAGAACGGCAAGTGAAGATTAATTGGCTACGACTATTCCTGTCTCTATAGATAAGAGACTTTTATTATTATGTAATTGATAAATTTAAATAATAATNCCACTGTCCGACCCCACACTCCGCTCAGCAGGAGCTGCTGGTGTTGGCGACGGCCTTGCTTGACCCTGACACTCGCGGGGCTGGCCAGACACGCTGCCTCGCCCTCTGGCCCGCCTGCGCACCGCAGTCAGCCGCCACTCGACCGACCTCGGCCCCTGTCTGCCTTTCTGCATGGACCTACTGGAACTTACAATGGCACGTTCGCGGCATAAGCAAGGATGCTAACTTAAGTTTATTTCGTTTTCCTGGTTTCAATTTTTAAAATTGTTTAGTAATGGCTTTACATTAAGGCGGTAATCTAATCACAGGCAAATTTACTCTAAAAAGGGCTTATCTGTATCCACCTAGTAACGTGAATTTGAATCCAGCACGTCTACTGTCGTAATGTGGTGTCTTAACCAGCTACGTAATGGGGATTGGTTTTTTTNCGTGAATTTGAATCCAGCACGTCTACTGTCGTAATGTGGTGTCTTAACCAGCTACGTAATGGGGATTGGTTTTTTTTTGGACGTTTACGCTTATATGCCGTCGTATTGCCCAGTTGGCCTGCGAGAAGTGAGTTCAACTCGTTGTTACCAAGATATCGGGAAACACGCGGGCAGTCGTTAACGCATCGTCGGTGTGTTCATTCTAACCTACCTGTAATGACCTTGATCTTGTCGTGGAAGTGGACATAGCGTAGCGAATCTTCTGAGGTAGCTTGTGTTTCAGGGTTGTTAATAAGATCGCAGTTGCAACAGTATCTAGTAGAGACTTGACGTATCCCTGCTGCGTCCACAGTGAGACTGATTAAAGAATTCTTGTAATCCGTTGATGTCTCTGACAAAGCTAGAATTTTTAATAATTATTTTTTTGTTTGAGGTTTATTGCTCAGAATTCAATAGCTTCAAGATGTATTGCTTCACTGTTTAGTAGAGAACTCTATTGATAAAGGCCATAGTAGGTTTTATAAGAACGGCAAGTGAAGATTTATTGGCTACGACTATTCCTGTCTCTATAGATAAGAGACTTTTATTATTATGTAATTGATAAATTTAAATAATAATCTAATTTTAAGACGTATTTAAATGATGTTNTATGAATTGCGGTTTGTCTGTAGCCTGAACAGTTCAGAGAAAGTTATGTGTAATTTATGAGAATAATAAAACAACAAGTAAGTAAGGTGACGTTTGGCGAATTTCCTTTCAATAAGTAGGCAGTTGCTGTGTGTATCCAACCAATCACGTGTTTTTTACGTAATTATGTATGATATTTAATTGAATAAATATAGTTTATTAACATAAATACAGCGTGGAAAGGGTATACGCTTTCTTACTGAAACTGGCTGAATAGTATTCATAGTAAAACAAAATTATCTGAAGGCGAAAAAAGTGTATATATTTTTTTTTTCAGTCTGTAAAGTGTAAAAGTTAACGCATGTTTTTTTTTTCTCGGTATTATATCATTCTGTTTACGTTAGGAATATTGTTTTCTTGTACTCAACGATTAAAATGTTATGTGGTGATACACGTGTTTTTGAAAATGTTGATGGTTTCTGTTACAGACATGAATACACCATTGACAGTAGGCCTGTTTGTCTCTGGATTGCGTTTTTTTTTTAATTCGGATCGACACGTTTATGAAATTCGAAACCCATGTAGTAGCGTTGAAAGGTTGTTTGCATTCCCTGAACGTCGCGGCGTCGCATCGTAGTATTTCAACATGTGATCAGGAGAATCAGTACGTGATTGTAAATTATGTATGAGCTCTGAATTTAAAAACATCCTTAGTGAGATGCGCCAACGGTCGTCTCAGCACTCTTGAGGTCGCTGGTTTAGTCCTGTTGTGGGTGGCACGACGGTCATTTCCGTGTTGTAAGCGATGTTCTCTGGACACTCCCGTTTAATTTCCCTCCTCTCACCGCATGAGCAACTGTCCCATCACCTAAGTCATCTCACTCGGCTCGTGTTCCTGGGCTGACCGACAACGACAGGCTTGTGCCGTGGGTAGAACACCGTGCAGCACGTGAGAAACACGCAGAACTTTGTCAGGAATTTGAATCCGCACACAAGTTCCGATTATGTATGTTCAAGGAGTTTTAATGATGACTATTGTGTCGGTTAACAGAGGTGTAAATGTGAGAAAAGAAACTTCGTAGTGGTTATTCTCATGTTAAGTATATGTAGGTACTGTTGCATGTTCCCGGCCAGATTCCTGAAGAATATAGGTACTAAACAAAATGGTAATATTTAATTTCCTAATTTATTTCTAATGTCTCGAAAATCCCTACGGCTGTGTCTTTCAGAATGCTCTATCGCGCACTGTTATTACTGTTGTATGTATAAATAATAAAACTTTATTCGAATAGAATACAGTAATCAATCAAAGAATAAAATTATCTGTGAACTCACTTCAGCTCCGGTCCGACGCATAGTTGGATCAGACACACCGCAGCAAACTCCGATGGCTCCCTGCTGTCTCTTAGAGAGTGCAGGCCACTGTCTCTGCACTGCCAGTAACACTAGGGCTGTGCAACATGACATGTCGATGTCGACATCGTATTTGAACGCATGTCGATGTAACGATATTGTTTTGGGAATTTATTAGACATGACGTCGAGGTCGAGGGCGACGTGTTGAGTTCGACATATCGATGTCGAGGTCGACATGTAGATACCATCTTTATTGGTACCCTCGACACCTACATGTCGAACTTTAGTCGATATATGACAGATGTTGACTCTCAACAATAACCACCACTCTTTCTGAACCCACTGTAAATTTTGCCAGCCACTGTACACTAAGAACTCCTTCCGCTGGTTGAAGGACTGCGTTCACGATAAACATATTAATGGCTTGCTGATGCGTGTTGCATCTCTGTCGGCGTTTACCTCTATCACTTCACAGCGATTAAAATTGCTTGGAATGCACACTGAAGTGTATACAAATGTTGCGTTTATCTTCGTATCAAGAACGATTAATAAATAAATTTTAAGTGTAGCCTGATGCAGTTTTAACATGAATAAAACTTAGTAGACGTTCTGTGTCTAAATGTTACTGCCAACCGCTAATTTATTTGGAATATTTTTATTGAAGGTTAAGTACATACATTATTAGAGTTCTAGTAAGACAGCGGCTTTGGTTTAGTATGGCTGGTCCCCATAAGAGCTTCATGTCAATTACGGCCCTGTAATTTTTGCATGCACTACCTTGAAAACATTTTCAACTAATCGGCCGATTGCTATGTGAAGAAAGTTTATAATTGAATATTTATTATAAAATAGAATTCATTTTCAGTTTCCAGTAAGTTAGTGGCAAATAAATTAATATTTTAATTAGTTATTAAGTTAGCGATTCCCACAACAAAGTACAGGATGAGTATAAAATAATACACCATCTTTGAAGGTCTATAATATCAAAACCAAACAACCTACAACCTTGGTTGACCAATCAAATGGACCGTGGAACTGTGAAGTTTGTTTACCATATCTTCATAAATGTTTAATGTGACCACCATGAGCGGCCCGAACGACATCTATGCGCTAATAAAACTCTTTCTACACTCTTGTCAGCATGTCCGGTGTTACGGTTTGGATGGTGTTCGTAATTCTCGTTTTGAGGTCGCAATGTTAGCCGGCATTGGTAGACGAAACACTTGATCCTTTATGTACCCCCATCGAAAAAAAAAACCGTACGGAGTAAGATCCGGGCTTCTTGGGGGCCGGCGATGAAGAGCCTGGTTACCAGCTGCTCCTCGACCAATCCAGCGTTGCCGTCTCGTTCAGGTATCCGTGAACAGCTAGGTGCCAATAGGGTGGCGGACCATCCTGCTGGAAAATGAAGTCCCCCGCCGCCTCTTCTAACTGAGGAAACACCCACTCTGTAAGCATGTCCAGATAAGGGATTCCAGTAACAGTGGGTCCGTGAAAAAAGAAAGTGTCGAAAACAGTGTATTTCGATACAGCGCAAAACACGTTCACTTTGGGGGAAGCGCGCTCGTGTTCGGCGGTTTCGTGTGGAGGTTCCTGACCCCATATCCGCACGTTGTACCGGTCCACCTTACCATTTGTATGGAACGTAGCGTCATCGTTAAAGACCAGCTTAGACATGAAGGTATCGTCAACCTCGTTCTGGGCACATGAAGGAAACATCAGACCATCCCCTTCACATTGACGTGTCGAATGCGAGCTCGCTTCCCCCTCACCACCTCAAACCGAGAGTTACGAACACCATCCAAACCGTAACACCGGACATGCTGACAAGAGTGTGGAACGAGTTTGATTATCGCGTAGATGTCGTTCGGGCCGCTCATGGTGGTCACATTGAACATTTATGTATGTATTGTAAACAAACTTCACGGTTCCACGGTTCATTTGATTGCTCAGTAGAGGTTGTAGGTTGTTTGGTTTTGATATTATATACCTTCAAAGTTAGGGTATTCTTTTATACTCGTTCTGTATAACTTGGCATTAGGCACGTCAACATAATTTTAATTTTCATGCCAATGTAATGCATACTTAATAAATGGAGCTGAATGTGAGATTGTTAACTAGGCCTGTCATTTAGGTTTCCATATAATTAACTTATTTAATATTTTCAGTAAAATAGGCCACGATCACCTGAGTATTCCAGACTTGTTTATATAAACAAGTTCGGCAGCCATAAGTATTTGTTGACTTTTACGAACATAACAATTTTAACACTTCTGAAACAGAATGTAAACAAACTGAAATCCTAACCTGAATACATTGCGCAAAACGGCCAACTCCGCTGATTTGCCCCACATTAGCTGATATGGCTATTGGTTTCACAACACAGCAACAGTCAAAATAATCATCATGTGTATATACTGGAAGAAGTATGTACACTATAAATGGTACTGGAGGTTTAATAGTGGAGGGGAGAGATTTGGACGGGTTTTAACATGGGGGTCTTGAGAGCCGAAAAGGGTGAAGCGAGGTGAGAATAGAGCAGTGCCGGAATGCAAGGGCGGCGTGTTTAATAAATAATGCTTATCGTCTGAAATAAGGTTGGCTCTTTGAAATGAAAAATCACCTATTACTAACTTCCAAAACGTTAAACCCGATAAGTCCCGTAATAATTTATAAACATTTGCAATAGTAATCAATTCTGATTTTCGTAATGTGACTACTCATACTTTGTTTACTTTAATTTATAACGAATACCAGTATTTTTCCCGGTACTTTATTCATTCCAATGATTACAGAAAAACCTGTCAATTTCCACACTCGGTTAATTATGAACAAGAAATAATCGCGATCGGAACAGTCCGAAACATCCGTAACTGTACAGAGAACTGAACACGTTGACGTGAAATAATGAACGCGGCCTTAGTATTGAATCGCATAGGGCTTATTAACGTCCCCCGCTGTTATGCCGGAAGACTTATCACGGGACGGCTTACAAACTAACTTATCACTTAACTTAAACCAATACATATGCCTTACCTGGAATTCGAACCCGGAACCTTACGCACCGCAAACTGGTGGCGCACCAACCGACTGCGCCACGTAAAACGCAGCGTTTGTCGAAAGTTAAGCTTTAGTGAACCTAACGTTCATGTTTCCCAAGGATCACACGTTTCAAGTATGATTGGTGTTTACGTACCCACCAATACGGATTTTTTCATTTATGATCGGCATAAATTTTACGCTAATGTAAATGGAATCGAGTTTTCTACGACGTTATGATAGAAATGAAGACAGAAACGCGCATAGCTCATTTTGTTATTGTATTTATCAAAATAAACCACAATAATTGCAATTTCAGCTAGTGCAACCAAGTCCTGTGACATTTAAAAATTCATAGTGTTTTCTAGCGCGGGGCATTGTATATTTTATGGTGTTATTGGAATATATATTTGATGATCTTAAAATTTCACTATCAAAATGTGGCATGGGCAAAACAACGTCCTTTTGCTTTGTTTCTAACTTTTAAGAAAATTACTTAGCTGCAAAATTATTTAAGCGTACTTACTAACAATGTTAGTCATTCAGCCCTTGCATTTATGTATACTGCAGCAGACTTAACATAATTGTCTCTATAGTAACGCAGGACTCTTGTTGAATCAAATACTTCAAGCCTGGGATTAATCACAGGGGAGCAACATAAACCTAGGATTTGAAGTGTATGTCACAGCATTTTACCATAAAGTCTTTGATGTTTTACATTGATTGTCACTGTCTATTTACTAGCTTCTCGCCTCATTTCATCCTGTATCTATACGGTTATTCAGCTAAGATGTCCGCCCTAAATATCTTCCGAACCGCTGAAGGTATCGAAATTTAGTTTTCGAATTCGTTAATGACACTATGGGACTCATAAGACACCGTATATGTCTGTTCCGAAATGTAATTAAGTACTGAGATATCGATATCAACTTTGGTTTTTTAAATGAGAAAATATCAATTTTTCCGAATAGCATGACGTGTTATTAAGCGACGAGTTCAGCGGCGTGATTATTCTGAAAACCTGGCGAGTACTTTTTTAAGATATAAGTGTGTGTTCATAGGTATATGCACTTGACTGTAGTTTTGGCGGGGTATGTTGGATCATCCGCCCATGCGATAATCCGGAGGCGACCCCGCCGGGAATCGAACCCGGTTCACCTTGGGAGGCGAGTATTCTAACCATTACACCACTGCGGACCCTTAATGTGCTAGTTAAATAGTTATAGTTAAATAGTTACAGTTTTATTGAGTCTGTGTAATGTATTTGGCACAGTTTTCACCAAAGAAAACTAAATGAGCGCTAGCAGACACTGAACCTACCACTTAACATTTGCTTCCCCAATGAACGTTACCGAGGTGATTGATCGAAGTGTAAGTGTTTTGTATATGTAGGTTGAAGTTACATGGATTAATTACTTTATTTAATATTCACATATCGTTATGTAATTTTGTTTACCCGAAAATATTTACTATAACTAAGATAAAAAGTTATTTTGAAGTTGTATAACATTTTCTCTCCCGCCCACGGCTGCAATAAAAGATCTGGCCGCGTAAGGTAGCTTAATTATTTAATTTTCGCCATTAGTGCCGCGAGTAAAATAGGAAAAATTGTGGGAAATACAGCTCTGAGATGAGATTAGATACAATTCTGGGTGTTATAAAACGTTTTGATGCATACGTTTTCTGTAATCAAAATGCAACGCATTTAGCGAACGATAACATGCATAAGTTATTGTACGTGCATCTCACACGACTAAATAATGAACCGAATCAGTCTATAAATCACATAGGGATAACCTATAAGGAACATTTATGCACTCAATGCGTGTAAATTAACTTACATTCGCGGTCGAGTTGTAGGTTTGTCAATAGAAAAGTCTAGGTTTTTCGTTCAGCGAAGCATTTATTCAACACAACCGATATCTCTGGTGAGGTAATAGTTTTTGGCATGCAAATATGAACACATTTTACGTACTATGTTAACCATTAAAGCACCTTATCCTTTGAATAAAAAAATATTGCAATTTTCCGATTCCAGTTGTTGCAAATACAATCCGAAAACTTTGTTGTGTGCGTATTTCGTCGCACCAGTAACGCATTTATCTTTCCGCTTATTCTTAATTTTTGTGGGCATAAAATACTGTGTCCGATTAGTTAGTTTTCGTGGTGTAATTAGGCGAACTACGTGAGACACAGTTTGGCACTCTAATGACTTTAAGCTTTTAGTTTTAGACTCGTACTTAACCACTTCAGTTTTCAATTGTGTCCTCTTGCATCTGAGTGCGAAGTGTTATCGTGCGCAGAAAGCGACGCATTCGAACCGCGACTTGTTGGCAATTGAAATTAAATTGGTGATCGAAACAGATTTCGAGCAAGAGCAAAATTATGAACTGAGTCGAGAAATAGCGTATGTTTCATCGGCATGTAAATTTTTTTTTAAAAGATGGCGATGATAAAATTATTTCTTGAAACTCTTATATTATGGCTCAATAAAGAAAGCAATATTTAAAACAATTAAAATAATGTACGCGGCAAAGAAGAAAATCTGTAATAGTGACGTTGGGATGATGCACGTATTTGTTGTTGAGAATATGAAAACTATTTGGAATGTTTAAAATAAAGGGAAGGCGCGTAACTTGGGTAGCATAGCCTTTATTACGTAAAGCACAATCGTCTGCTTCGTGAATATGCTGATACCTGATACCAGCAACCACTGCGCCATTTTTCCTGTTTTAAAAATGTTAACCATTTTAGAAGAAATATTAAACACAGAGAGATCTCGTCTTAATTGCTTCTTCGTGTAGGGTTTCTGTCGGATTTTTTTTTAATACGCGATTTTTAAACTGGAAACATGGGGCAAGTTAGTGCGGCTACTATTTCGAGGTATCGATCCAAACTTGTTTACGTAGTAAGGAGCATTGGATAGGGCAGGTGGCGATGTCATGAACAACTTCTCTGTACGCTGAATCGGTTTTCGGATGACCTGTGGTTGGAAAAAAGTATGGCATTTTTCTTCGTCTAAATTTTTCGCTTAGTTTCTTTTTCCCCGCCGTATCTTTGTCAGTATGAACAAGCTCAAGTTGAATAATTTATTTCAATCAGTAAAGTGATATTCGCTGGTATTTATTATTATAAATTTCAACATATTGACAACTAAATCAGCGAAATTAGCTTTGAGTCAAAGTAAGCAAGGTACAAAATCCGTTATTTTCTGCGCCTGAAAGTATGTAGAATTTCAAGGGCTCCTGTGGAACAGTTTTTCACTTGTGCGCAGTCATATGGCATTGATTCGTGTCAGTTTTCACGTTTTGAATTTTGGGACTACTGATTCTGTCAGCATTAGGATATCCTGCTCTACTAGAAGGACTAGAGATGACATTAAAACACACGGTCATGCAATAAAGGCCACTGACTGCGGTATTTGCTGATTATAGTGGATGTAGAACCACTTCACTACCGACTTGCTTTTGAGAAATGCACTGAGTAGGTCTCAAACAACGTGTGGAGCAGCCTTAGAGATACGTTCTGATTACGGAAATCAAGTACACTTAGTGATCTCTAAACATAACTGTGTAGATAATCAAGTTTAACTTTATGCCTATGCGGGATACAAAAATAGTGTAAAAATTCATCCTGCCATCTTTTTCCGCAAACTCCGCCTAATCGTTCTTCACTTATTACAAACTAAGTTTTTTACTTTTATCACAAACCATTTAGTGCTAATTNTTAATGACACTATGGGACTCATAAGACACCGTATATGTCTGTTCCGAAATGTAATTAAGTACTGAGATATCGATATCAACTTTGGTTTTTTAAATGAGAAAATATCAATTTTTGTCAATAGCATAACGTGTTATTAAGCGACGAGTTGAACGACGTGATTATTCTGAAAACCTGACGAGTACTTTTTGAGATATAAGGGTGTGTTCATAGGTATATGCATTTGACTGTAGTTGTGGTGGGGTAGGTTTCATCATCCGCCCATGCGACAATCCGGAGGCGACCCCGCCGGTAATCGAACCCGGTTCGCCTTGGGAGGCGAGTAGTCTAACCATTACACCACCGCGGACTCTTACTGTGCTAGTTAAATAGTCATAGTTAAATAGTTATAGTTTTATTGAGTCTGTGTAATGTATTTGGCACAGTTTTCACCAAAGAAAACTAAATGAGCGCTAGCAGACACTGAACCTACCACTTAACATTTGCTTCCCCAATGAACGTTACCGAGGTGATTGATCGAAGTGTAAGTGTTTTGTATATGTAGGTTGAAGTTACATGGATTAATTACTTTATTTAATATTCACATATCGTTATGTAATTNTAAGTGTTTTGTATATGTAGGTTGAAGTTACATGGATTAATTACTTTATTTAATATTCACATATCGTTATGTAATTGTGTTTACCGAAAATATTTACTATAACTAAGATAAAAAGTTATTTTGAAGTTGTATAACATTTTCTCTTCCGCCCCCGGTTGTAATAAAAGATCTGGCCGCGTAAGGTAGCTTTTTAATTTTAGCCGTTAGTGCCGCTAGTAAAACAGGAAAAATTGTGGGAAATACAGCTGTGAGATCAGATTAGATACAATTCTGGATGTTATAAAACGTTTCGATGCATACGTTTTCTTTAGTCCAAATGCAACGCATTTAGCGAACGATAACATGCATAAGTTATTGTACGTACATCTCACACGACTAAATAATGAACATAGGCATAACCTATAAGGAACATTGATGTACTCAATGCGTGTAAATTAACTTAAATTCGCGGCCGAGTTGTAGGTTTGTCAATAGAAAAGCCTAGGTTTTTCGTTCAGCGAAGCATTTATTCAACACAACCGATATCTCTGGTGAGGTAATTGTTTCCGGCATGCAAATATGAACACATTTTACGTAATATGTTAACCTTATTGTTTGAATTAAAAAATATTGCAATTTTCTTATTCTAGTTGTTGCAAATACAATCCGAAAACTTTGTTGTGTGCGTATTTCGTCGCACCAGTAACGCATTTATCTTTCCGCTTATTCTTAATTTTTGTGGACATAAAATACTGTGTCCGATTAGTTGGTTTTCGTGGTGTAATTAGGCGAACTACGTGAGACACAGTTTGACACTCTAATAACTTTTAAGCTTTTAGTTTTAGACTCGTACTTATCCACGTCAGTTTTCAATTACGTCCTCTTGCATCTGAGTGCGAAGTGTTATCGTGCGCAGAAAGCGACGCATTCGAACCGCGACTTGTTGGCAATTGAAATTAAATTGGTGATCGAAACAGATTTCGAGCAAGAGCAAAATTATGAACTAAGTCGAGAAATAGCGTATGTTTCATCGGCATGTAAATTTTTTTTTTAAAAGATGGCGATTATAAAATTATTTCTTGAAACGCTTATATTATGGCTGACTAAAGAAAGCAATATTTAAAACAATTTAAATAATGTACGCGGCAAAGAAGAAAATCTGTAATAGTGACGGTGGGATGATACACGTATTTGTTGTTGAGAATATGAAAACTATTTGGAATGTTTAAAATAAAGAGAAGGCGCGTAACTTGGGTAGCGTAGCCCTTATAACGCATAGCACAATCGTCTTCTTCGTGAATATNCTTTTTTTTTTTTTTTTAATTTTAACCATCTCAGAAGAAATATTAAACACAGAGAGATCTCGTCTTAATTGCTTCTTCGTGTAGGGTTTTTGTCGGATTTTTTTTAATACGCGATTTTTAAACTGGAAACATGGGACAAGTTAGTGCGGCTACTATTTCGAGGTATCGATCCAAACTTGTTTATGTTGTAAGAAGGAGCATTGGATAGGGCAGGTGGCGATGTCATGAACAACTTCTCTGTACGCTGAATCGGTTTTCGGATGACCTGTGGTTGGAAAAAAGTATGGCATTTTTCCTTGTCTAAATTTTTAGTTTAGTTTCTTTTTCCCCGCCGTGTCTTTGTCAGTATGAACAAGCTCAAGTTGAATAATTTATTTCAATCAGTAAAGTGATATTCGCTGGTATTTATTANATCTTTGTCAGTATGAACAAGCTCAAGTTGAATAATTTATTTCAATCAGTAAAGTGATATTCGCTGGTATTTATTATTATAAATTTCAACATATTGACAACTAAATCAGCGAAATTAGCTTTGAGTCAAAGTAAGCAAGGTACAAAATCCGTTATTTTCTGCGCCTGAAAGTATGTAGAATTTCAAGGGCTCCTGTGGAACAGTTTTTCACTTGTGCGCAGTCATATGGCATTGATTCGTGTCAGTTTTCACGTTTTGAATTTTGGGACTACTGATTCTGTCAGCATTAGGATATCCTGCTCTACTAGAAGGACTAGAGATGACATTAAAACACACGGTCATGCAATAAAGGCCACTGACTGCGGTATTTGCTGATTATAGTGGATGTAGAACCACCTCACTACCGACTTGCTTTTGAGAAATGCACTGAGTAGGTCTCAAACAACGTGCGGAGCAGCCTTAGAGATACGTTCTGATTACGGAAATCAAGTACACTTAGTGATCTCTAAACATAACTGTGTAGATAATCAAGTTTAACTTTATGCCTATGCGGGATACAAAAATAGTGTAAAAATTCATCCTGCCATCTTTTTCCGTAAACTCCGCCTAATCGTTCTTCACTTATTACAAACTAAGTTTTTTACTTTTATCACAAACCATTTAGTGCTAATTGCAGAAAAATCCGTTC
>NQII01000388.1:814094-880148 GCA_002778355.1 Clitarchus hookeri | reverse complement strand
CACCGCGGCCCCCGTTACGTCTTCGTGCGAGAGAAGTAATTTCAGTGGCGGTGTAACATCTTCATATTTCTCTGCAGAATTAAAAGTGGCATTTAGAACTGACTTCACACTTGGCGGACGTGTCGTAAACGTGCTCCCACATATTAACATTTTATTTCGCACGAGTTGAAAGTAGCCGTCGACCTTTCGAAGAGAAACAGAGCAGGTCTAGTGTTTGTAGATCGGCTGGGCCAGGCGCGGAACCGGTTCTGAATCGGCCCGCGATAGTGGTGTGGCAATAGTGTTGCAGCAGCCGGTTCTCTGTCGTTCGCGGTCAGCCACATTACTCCAGTAATGCTAGTCATTTTGACTAACCTGAAGTGCGGTTGCGAAAACGCCGTCGACGTGTCTGGTTCGAACACTCTCATACTCCATTCATGATTACTTCCAACTATTCTGAAGGTCTGATTTCAACTGCCATGCTATTCCTCTGCCTTGACTAAGTCTTGCAAATTGAACCGAAGGGACAACGCATCGTATTTTTGCGCACTCAGTAATATGTTGAATGAGAACTATTTCTTACTGGGTTTTGCCGAAATACTTATTTTCTCNTGTTGAATGAGAACTATTTCTTACTGGGTTTTGCCGAAATACTTATTTTCTCTTTATTTTATTTATGATATTGTAATTGATCGATAAAATGTAAGTAAAAGTTCCTTTACACCAAAAATAACATACTCTTAGTCAACACAAACACGCAACGCCTGTGATACATGACATACGTGGGAGACAACCAAATGCACGATGCGTGAGGTGATGCTTCAAAGGTTTTGTTCATAAAACGTAAGATGATGCGAATAGACCGTAGGTCCAAGAGTGGGTTACTTCATTCATACGGCGTATCGAAGCAGTCGGGTACATACAAGAATGGCACACATCACTTGTATCAATCTCCTTCGCATTTTCTACTAGTAGTTTCACTGCTTTGACGTGAAGGGGGTTCATGCGCCCCCCACCTCCCTCTCTTTCCTGTTGTACTTCCACCCTTTTATCTATCTTAGGCACGTGCAAGACTTGGAGTTCGTTAGAAATGAGAACGTTCTTTTCCTATGATTTTGAACAGTATTTTTTCGTAACATATTTCGTTATACTTTTTTAATGTCCGCAGGAGTAAAAACAAAATCACGACATCTGTATCTCAATCCTGCGGTTAATGTCAAATATTTTGGAAGTCATGCAACCTGTATTTTTCGATATTTAACAAGGAAATAAAATNCAATCCTGCGGTTAATGTCAAATATTTTGGAAGTCATGCAACCTGTATTTTTCGATATTTAACAAGGAAATAAAATACAACATTTTAGTTGCCCAGTTTCAGCTGTAATCGCGGGTAGTTTAAACATATATTCCATACATAAAGATGTAGAAGTAACTTCAATTTTTTGTGTAAAGGTGTTGGTTTTCGCTTAATGTAGAAACCTGTGTATTACCAAATTTTTCGTGATCTCTGCATTTTCAAAATTTAATCAACAAATTGTATTTTCAATATGTTTCGGCGAAGTTTAAAGTTTTTTTAATTTACTTTATTTTGGCATTGTATGTTTTGAAAATCAACAGCTCATCCAAAATTGTTTTAAAAAGTCATAACTTACTCAATCAAAATAATGTGCTTAAAACGGCTACATAGATGAATATTTTGGCAAGACATTGCTCTGTTAAGAATGTACTATCGAAGCTGATGGTTTTAAATACTTAGGTAATATGCTCTTTCGTGTAGTCAATGTCTCGCGGGTTATTGATATTTAATGAGTAAATGGGGAGGGGCTTGTCTCTTACCATGTAGTTTTCTGTTTAAGATTGTAAAGTTTTATTTTAAATTTTTGAGGATATATTGTAAGTTTTTTCGTGTGATTTGGCGTTGCACGACTTTGCATAGAATAGAGGTAAAAACCTGAAAATGTCCTGGTTGTGTTTGGACCACGATCAAGTTCCTTGTTAATGAGTGGGAGTTTGTTACACCATTACCTGGGTGGTGTCTTCGCCACGCAAGANGACCACGATCAAGTTCCTTGTTAATGAGTGGGAGTTTGTTACACCATTACCTGGGTGGTGTCTTCGCCACGCAAGATAGTTATCCTAGTGATTAGGATCACTTAGGATGAGTGATTGCTAGGGACGTGCAAAATTCGCATTATTTTGGAGCCGCAGGCTAAACTCCAAGGTGTTGTATCCTCACGTGTCTTCTGCCGTTGGCCGACTTCTTCTGTGGCACGCCCTAAGCACGCTATTGGCTTATAGTAAAGCCTCAACGGTTGAGCGACCAATCTCCTGTAAAGCGGTTACACGGCTAAGTGACGTCGTATAGTTGCCAGTAGCCAATGCAGTCGCGAACTGCGCTCAAGCAGGTATAGAGCAGTGAATTCTAGCATGTTACCAAACAATAACTCGAACTTTACAGGTCTCTAGTGATTGCATACATGACTAGATTTTCGGTACAGCGTCACAGCAGAAGTGTGTTACTCTGTTGAATTACCGTGATTCAGAGCCCCCTATCATCTTGAATGTCCAATTCTCTACGGCGCTATCTGCTTAGAACCTTGTACTAGTATAGAACGCCGCTGTTTTTTCATTAAACGTTCAAATACGTAGTTACTGAATAGATTATATTTCTTTCTTTTTTTTTTATAAAGAAAAGTGAGAATTCGTATTATAATGGCATACAAGCTGTTCACGGGAAACTGGGCACTTTTGAAATCCCCGCCTAAGATCTTCTTTTATGTACATTGCGTATTCTTCCGCCACATATACAATTAATATTGCCATGGGCGTGGTCGTCTCTTTATTCGTGCGTCGTTCAAGTGAATCAGTAAAATTATTAGAAAAAGAAATATTTTGTAAATTTGCAAACTCGTAAACTTATAAAATAGAAAGCAACATAAATTATATCAGCGTTGAGAAATGTTTTCCTGAGACTTTTAATTCAACGTTAAGGCATGGAACTACTTGCCCTGCATCGTTACCAACTCTGCTGGGCGCATGCCAGTAATTGTGGCCATTAAAAACGTGCAGGTAGGGTGTGACAGGTCATGTTGAGTCATGGCTGTATTGTAGTAAATGGAATATACCACTTAAATATCATTTTTGTTTGAATTCTCATAGAAAATGGTTTTAAATTTCCATTTATTCGTAGTGATCAGCAAAATGCAATGTATGTGTTGGTAATTAACAGCGCCATGGGTGTCAAAACGCTACGTTTAGTAAAGGATCAGTTTTTGNAAATGCAATGTATGTGTTGGTAATTAACAGCGCCATGGGTGTCAAAACGCTACGTTTAGTAAAGGATCAGTTTTTGTGACATTCTATAAAAAAAAATGTTCAGCTTTCGTAGTTACGCGGGAGGAAGGGGGATCTCGGGTCAGACAAGGGACCCCGCAGCGACATTAAAATTTAATATGATAATTATTTGATTTGTAATGAAACCGCTTAACATCTATGTAGAGAATCATATTAACGTAAACATGTTGCAATTTAATTGAGGCACAGTAAACGGGCATCTGAAACCGACACGCTATTGTTATTGNATATTAACGTAAACATGTTGCAATTTAATTGAGGCACAGTAAACGGGCATCTGAAACCGACACGCTATTGTTATTGAGAGCGCCTGATTGGCTAGGACTTTTAGCTCTGTTTTGGAGCGGTGTTCCTTAGGAATTGTGTTGCATTTTCAGACTCGCTGTCTGAGAGTCACCTGCGAGGCCGGGGGCGTCTCTCGACGGTGCGAGACCCGCGATGTTGTGTTGATTATGTTCCTCGCTGGTTGATAGGCGCCCCTAGAGGCACCCGCGGAAGTTGGCCTGATAGGTCGGGTTGCAGAGGTGGACCAGATCATGCGCCATCGGGACATTGTTATGAATTAACCATATTGAGTGAGTAGTGAAGAGATTTGGGTGGCTCTTTGACATCGAGGTTTTGAGAGCGGACGAGGATGAAGCGAGGCGAGTATGGAGCAGCGCCGGGATGAAAGGGCGGGGAAAACGGGAGATTCCCGAGGAAACCTTCCGACCAGCGGCATCGCCCGTCGCGATTCCCACATGCGAGAATCTTGGAGCGACCCCACCGGGAATCGAACCCGGTTCGCCTGGGTGGGAGACGAGTAGTGTAACCACTACACCACCGCGGCTCCCTGAACCCTAGTGAAACAACTTTCGGCTTATGGGCAACCATAAGTGATTGATTTCTGACTTCAGCTCGTAAAGGAACATGAATTTTTCGTTAATCACTGAGGCGACAACATAGAAATTCATGTCTTACCGAAAACTAGAACCTGCTAGGTATAGGAAAACTGACATCATATAGGGCAGTGGCATTTAAAAAATATTTATTTCAAAACTACTTAATCAACTATAAACAGCCTGTAGGAATGTTTTACAACAATTCTTCGTCTTCACTTGGTTGACGTGGGATTGCATATGGACGCGTTGGTAGAGCAGCTGCCTCCCCAGGGCGAGCCAAGTTCGATTACCGGCGGGATCACTCCCGAATTCAGAGCGTGGCAAACGAGGTGAACGTTGCCGTTGGACGACGTGTTTTCTCGGGATGCTCCAGTCTCCCCTGCCCTTGCTGCATGTCGCTGTTCCGTCCGTATCCATTAGCTGTCAGCACTCTCCCCCATGCTAAACGCGATATACGCAAGGTTACTATGGCGGAAGTATGCATTAAGAAACTCAGAAAGGCTGCAGCTGAAATCTTGTATTTTTATTGTAGGGGAATGTAATCAGGAAATAATTTGTCATTTGGAACTTTAAGAAACTTCAGTTGTGGGTAGTTACACATGCCTTAATGCGTGAAGGCAGTTGGACCCACATAACGCGATGACGTGTACGTCTTAAGGCTAAGCTGAAGTAGATTCTTGTCCATAGAATATTTTTTTAAATGTTATAATGTTTAAGATGCTGTCCATCAGCACTAAGCAAAATAATACGCCAGAGTATTTAATTTTTTTTTTTCAGGTCGGGAGTTAGAGGTATGTATTAAGGAACTGCGCCAGTTTTTGCTTATAGTGTGGATGAAAAACCAGTTGGGAAAATCCACCTCCGTTCGGGATGGAACCCCCGACATCCCGAATGCGAATCATGTACGCTGTCGCATGACTAAATACTTTCAGTGGCACTTTGTACTGTTCCGTCGCCGCGGCAGCACCTTCAATATTTACGCGAGCCAGGTAAAAATTCGAAGTATGTTTGGATGCCACAACGCTCTCAGACCAGAAAATATTCCTGTTGCGTTGCTCTGATGGTGTTTCCGTTGTGTCGCGCCGTGTTTTTTTTCCCTCCCTTACCATGCCGCAGCTCTACTAACCGCTTGGTCGGGCCAGCGAAGAAACATAGCCAAAAGTTACAAAATAAATTCTTTCAGTGACACTGTTGTTGTCCGTATTTACTGAAGTTGGTATGCCGAGATTCATGATGTTTTTATCACCCTTATTATTGGCATATCGGTAATTGTTGATAACATACGAGATGCGTGTTTTTTTGCGCGTGATAACAGGCTATTAGTCACTATATAAAACGATTTGAAGAAGGATTGGCTTATCGGAAACAGNACATGCGAGAATCTTGGAGCGACCCCACCGGGAATCGAACCCGGTTCGCCTGGGTGGGAGACGAGTAGTGTAACCAATACACCACCGCGGCTCCCTGAACCCTAGTGAAACAACTTTCGGCTTATGGGCAACCATAAGTGATTGATTTCTGACTTCAGCTCGTAAAGGAACATGAATTTTTCGTTAATCACTGAGGCGACAACATAGATATTCATGTCTTACCGAAAACTAGAACCTGCTAGGTATAGGAAAACTGACATATAGGGCAGTGGCATTTAAAAAATATTTATTTCAAAACTACTTAATCAACTATAAACAGCCTGTAGGAATGTTTTACAACAATTCTTCGTCTTCACTTGGTTGACGTGGGATTGCATATGGACGCGTTGGTAGAGCAGCTGCCTCCCCAGGGCGAGCCAAGTTCGATTACCGGCGGGATCACTCCCGAATTCAGAGCGTGGCAAACGAGGTGAACGTTGCCGTTGGACGACGTGTTTTCTCGGGATGCTCCAGTCTCCCCTGCCCTTGCTGCATGTCGCTGTTCCGTCCGTATCCATTAGCTGTCAGCACTCTCCCCCATGCTAAACGCGATATACGCAAGGTTACTATGGCGGAAGTATGCATTAAGAAACTCAGAAAGGCTGCAGCTGAAATCTTGTATTTTTATTGTAGGGGAATGTAATCAGGAAAGAATTTGTCATTTGGAACTTTAAGAAACTTCAGTTGTGGGTAGTTACACATGCCTTAATGCGTGAAGGCAGTTGGACCCACATAACGCGATGACGTGTACGTCTTAAGGCTAAGCTGAAGTAGATTCTTGTCCATAGAATATTTTTTAAAATGTTATAATGTTTAAGATGCTGTCCATCAGCACTAAGCAAAATAATATGCCAGAGTATTTAATTTTTTTTTTTCAGGTCGGGAGTTAGAGGTATGTATTAAGGAACTGCGCCAGTTTTTGCTTATAGTGTGGATGAAAAACCAGTTGGGGAAAATCCACCTCCGTTCGGGATGGAACCCCCGACATCCCGAATGCGAATCATGTACGCTGTCGCATGACTAAATACTTTCAGTGGCACTTTGTACTGTTCCGTCGCCGCGGCAGCACCTTCAAGATTTACGCGAGCCAGGTAAAAATTCGAAGTATGTTTGGATGCCACAACGCTCTCAGACCAGAAAATATTCCTGTTGCGTTGCTCTGATGGTGTTTCCGTTGTGTCGCGCCGTGTTTTTTTTCCCTCCCTTACCATGCCGCAGCTCTACTAACCGCTTGGTCGGGCCAGCGAAGAAACATAGCCAAAAGTTACAAAATAAATTCTTTCAGTGACACTGTTGTTGTCCGTATTTACTGAAGTTGGTATGCCGAGATTCATGATGTTTTTATCACCCTTATGATTGGCATATCGGTAATTGTTGATAACATACGAGATGCGTGTTTTTTTTGCGCGTGATAACAGGCTATTAGTCACTATATAAAACGATTTGAAGAAGGATTGGCTTATCGGAAACAGNTTTTTTTTGCGCGTGATAACAGGCTATTAGTCACTATATAAAACGATTTGAAGAAGGATTGGCTTATCGGAAACAGAAAATTTGCATACGTTCAGCAGGGTATGAAATTCATAATAAATTAATTTCAGCCGTGCACATTTTCGGCCACTTATTAGGCATGAGAATAATCATGTTTAGAGCTTACTTAATTTATATGCAAAGAATATTTGTTCCTCTGTTCTGAATTTTTATCTTTTTTAACTAGCTAATTCTAAGATTTGCACTGACACAAAGGTAACTATGCAGGTATGTACACAGTCGAATCACATTTAGATATTCAATTGGATTGGGATCGGGGCTGTTTGGGGGCCAGGGAAGAACTTGGAAGTCTTGATCGTGCTCTTCCAGCCACGTGCGGACACTTTATCCGTGTGGCAAAGCGAATTATCGTGCTGCAAGATCCCATCCTCCCGAGGAATGACAATCATCATGTACGGGTGGTCGTGATCGCCGGTTATGTATTCATAACCAAATCGATCAAGAGTGTCTTCCATGCGGATGATGGGACCTCGAGAATACCACGAGAACATTCCCCAGCTCATAACACTGCCCCCACCACCTTGTGTTCGTCCAGCAATGGATGCAGGGTGTCAATTCTGACTTTTCTCGCCAGACACGCAGACGTCCATCCGTTCTCTGCAGCCGAAAATGTGACTCGTCGGAGAAGGCTACCCGTCGCCAATCAGCAGCGGTCCAGTCGCTATACTGTCGAGCAAATTCCAGTCGTTTTCGTGTATGCACATGTGTATGTATGTATGTATGTATGTATGTATGTAANCATACTGTCGAGCAAATTCCAGTCGTTTTCGTGTATGCACATGTGTATGTATGTATGTATGTATGTATGTATGTAAGATGAAGGATTAGACTCCCTTTCTAGAGCTAATAATATGTAAAAATATGTTTAACTGTTGCCTATTGTCGGCTTACTGGGCAGTAGGGAGAGCACTTGTCATTGCTGTCCATTCATTGCCCAAGATACGAACTCGCGGTCTTGCGTGACGGAAACTTGGTGACCTATAAAACTACGCTGGAAGACTGGGTAAAACTAGTATTGGTGTAGAAATATAATCTTGAGAGAAAAATATTTATGAAAATAAGTTGGATTTTCAATTGACCGCAAGCAGTTGTTTTCTCCCCTAGATCAATTCCTTTTAACTTGTCTTCTTGATAGTACTTTACAGATAAATTGTTGTGCATTTCTTAATCGTTGGTTAGCACACGATCTCATCCGAATCGAGAGGAAAACATGTTTTTATGGTAGACATGGTTCATATTGCATCGTTGCTACAGCCTTGTTTTAAATATACGAATTGGGATATGCCATTATTTGTAACGAAATTCAGTTTTAGTTTTTAATTGTTTGCCATCTAACCATTACTGCAAGCGCTGTAAAACAGTTGCACGAAAGCAGTTTTAACGTAGGTTAAGTTACTGGCTACCATACTGTTAGATCAACTTCGACTAGACTTGGTATGCTGAAAGTATACATTACAATTATCGAATATGACTATATATGGCCTCTTTTGTCTGCCATTTTGTAAGATATTACGACATCGGAAATAAAGTTTTAATGTCATTTCTAGAAAAGCAATTAACCTATTCCTACCAAATTTAGCAAAGAAGCAGTACAATGGCAGGCGATGTAAAATGGTTTGGTTTCAGTAAGTCAGACTGTAAGACATAAGCCGTCAATGTTAGGAGCGTTCCGCGTTCAGAGGCTGTACGACTGAGATTGTTTGCACGCACGTGCAGCGGAGGCATTGCGTAGTGACGCACGACGTCGCCGGCGCTTCCTGCTAGTTGCTCGCGAGGGGAATGTGGTTTGGTCGGCTCGCTGATCGCGCGAGTGGAGACGACCCCACGTTCCCCGCCCAAGGCTGTCTGCCTTCCTCGCGCGAGTGGAAGTGACATAACCTACTGGTTTCTCTCCCCCCGAGTAACTGCGGAACCAGCTCCCCGAACAGGCTTCGGCCGGCGCTCGCGGGGACGTGGTCGTCGTCCTCCCGAGCAGCTGGCGCAAGGTCGTCAGAGAAACATCCCGGCCTATACAACGAAAGTGCACTCGGCTGCGCTGTCGACCTTGGCTAGCAACTTCTGAACCAAGTTTTTCCTAGAAGACTTGCGCGGCAAGCTGTTAAATCAATACTGGTGACTTTCTCATAAAGTACAAAGTATCATAGCTACGTTTAACTCACATAAAATGCTTAAAATAGAACGTGTAACTCAAGTCTTTATATTTCCCCCGCACGACTGAACTGGCAGTTCATTCGCACATACCTTTCATCAACGTTTTAGGAACAGGTAATTTTTTTTCCATGAAAAATATCTTGCGGAATGCAAGTCAGTTGTCAAAGTGAATTTGTGGAACACATGAGTGGTATTATGATTTCTGACTTCTTGTAGTTGCCAGTTTTCCGCCACCAGTTCTATTTTATAAAGTGAATCAAATAAAAATTTGTTTTGTCACGTCAGGGCATAGATGATACCTAGATGATACCATCCGAAACTTTCGCCGACTGTTATAGTTTTCTACTGCTTTTTTTAATTTGTAGGTGCTAATTGCCGAAAAGAAAACTTTTTTTGGGTGACGGCTGTGGTCATTAGACTTACTGAATCCGGAAAATATACTAAGTTATATGCGATGCCATTCTTAGGTAAAAAAAAAAATCATGAATCCAAGATGGCGGGATGATCCCCCTTGAAAGAAGCCAGTTTGGCCAAACCACGTTGCGCTTTTCGGGTACAGTAGAAATCGTACCCGTAGACAAATTAATGATTAGTGACACGTAGAAACGTTTGGCGATTTATGGATATTGGAGAGTCACCATGTGAGGTCCATAACTCAGTAGACTTGATTGTAGCTTACGTTATACCTTGAGAGCTGCAGAATGCCACACTTCGTTGTGCAGGTTATATTGCAGCCCGCCTTTGTAATCTTGTATCGGTGGATACCATATTTCTCGTAGTGTAACCACGGGATGCTACTCTCATCAAATAAGCAGTTTGAGATTAATTCTCTGATTTAATCAGTTTGAGATTTACTCTCTAATGAAATGTCGGAATGTTACATTTCGTAAGTGTTTGCCAGTGCTGATGAATAATAATCATAAAAGTAAACGTTTATATCCTTTGGTGGTGTTATGGGTGAGTACAGTATCGAAAATATCGAAGGTAGGCATGGCTCAGTAAAGAAATAGAAGTTCGAAAGATCTGCCCCATTTTCAGACAGGTCAAGGTAATGGTAATTTGCGTAGACATTCTTTACAATTTGAACCTAAGTCTATGTCCCCTAGACATCAGCGAAAATTAACTGGCAATTGCTGTTAATCATGCAATCTAATTTGAGTCTGATGTACAGTAACATTTGGCATTCATAAAAATTAAGTTTTATATGTAGTGGTAAATACACTTCCAGTAGCACGCACAAGTGCAAATGTTAAAATAATTTAATGTCGTGCTACAATTTATCATGCGTTTCGATCGCGTAGCACATGGTTGGCTTTCTCCACATGCATGCTTTGTTTATTTACAAAAGAACAAAATAAGCAAGAAATCCCTTAAAAAAGATATCTTCGTCAGATAATTTTTTACCTGTTGCATGTTCCTGCGTAATTTACTACTAATGGTATTACATAACCGCCTTTATATTTAGCGGAAATCAAATTTGTAAGACTTGTTACATTTTTTTTTTTAAAAACCCATCTTATCAATGTGCATCCCAGCGAGAGGTCTTGGTCATCAATGTAATCAGTCGTAGTTAATCTGTAGGCCTACCATCAGGTGCGTGATTAGAAAGGTCTACATGACACGGATGCTTTCCAGAGATCAGGATCTTAATCATTGAGAGCCTTGAAGGCACTGTGCTTAAAATGTAAGTGATACCGAATCGATGCTGTGTGATCAATTTTTGTTTTGCTTACGTTTCTGTACAAACGTGCAACAAGTATGTGTGTTCTTGATACTTGTATGGTTCATTAGTGCGCATCTTCGTGGATGTATAATATTTTATCGCAGAAATCCAATTAATATTTTTATTCCACAAAATAAAACAGAAATAACTGTAATTCTACTTAAATAAATTGACTAAAGGAACGTCTTGGCAAAATATTGCATAATATTGAAGACTCTTTTTCTCGCACAGTTGTTAAACTTTCTATGGCTTCTGAAAGGTGAGCTGTGTATCGTACTCTCAGGAGAATGATCAGCAGGATATGTACAGACACATAGATATCAGGAAATTATTTATCACTGGACTTCAAACATGCACATATTTCCTTGGTGTGTAGTGTCATTGTATAGGTAAGTCACTGAAGTTTCGTTAACACCAAGCTGTGAAATGAAGAGTAAAAGGTTGTCCATGGCTGTGTCGAGTGGTTATTGGATTTTTTTCTGTTGGAGGTGGAGTTTTCAGCGCACCATCTTTCCCGTCCTTGCTCTGCATGCGAGTGTGTTTACTGCCACGAGTCGGACGCCATAAAAATCAAAGTATGTCAAAAATTTTGCTGGATTTAATGTAAAGTATAATGATGTTACTTAAAACAAATATAATAGAAATACACGTCATATATGTTTACATAAATATTTTTATTTTTAAGATGTTACAATGTTTTGTACAAATAAGAAGTGAACAGTCGGTGAAAGTGACTTTTGTCTATGCTTAGCCGAGGATGGCCTTAGTGTGCAGAGGTGAAGCTCCATAAGCTAGCGCAGGTGCGGCGTAGCCCAGGTGTCCGGCGTAGCCCAGACCACCGGCGTAGCCCAGGCCGCCGGCGTAGCCCAGGGGGGCGTGTGCGATAGCGGGTGCGGCGTAGCNTAGTATTTCGTTTTGGGTTATCTTATTGTCTACATAAAATAAATAAAAACTTAGGACGTAATTCACATGTAATTTGCTATCGTTCCATTGAAATCATATGATCTGTGTTACAGATTTTTGAAAGCATCAAATGTTACTTTTGGTCCGGTAGAATGTGTCTCGGTTGTCAACAAGAAATAAATACTACATTCTCATTATTAACGCCTCGGCATTATTGCCTTAAGGTTATTTTTTGTGGTGGGGCTGGGAGGGAGTGAATATGTAAACAGTAATCTAACCCTATCTGAAATAAAACATCGCACATAAATTGCTTACGTTAAGATCCGAACCCGGACTATTTAACGCCGTGGCGAGCTCGCCTGAAAAAAAAAAAGAATTGTGGCGGAAGTGTAATTGTGAGGCAAATGCTATGTAGAATAGACGCGAAAACGCACCAGCACGAAGACTAACAGTGACTGCTATTGCACGCCATCAGCTTCGCTTGGAATATCAGGTAAGGAAGTGTTAAGAGCCATGCTGAGGCCAAGAATTCGAGCAAGTCATCGGCCGGAGAGTGAGGCAGTGCACGAGTGGCTACTGTGAATCAGGAATGTGCGCTTACAGCCAGTTACAGCGAAATGTCGACTTGGCCAATGTATTTAAAGGTCGCGGGATTTAAATTTTTTTCATCAAATGGATTCTAACTTCAAATATAACTTGCGCACTCACTTTAATGTAGACTCGTCTAGTAGTCATGCCTATTATACGTAGCCTTTCCTATTTATTTACGTCAGTATTTCGAAGATCTTAAAACCTTCAACGTTCTACTGTTTGGAAAGTAATTGGATTTGCTGGGCTTTGGCTAGAGGTGGATAACCTTCAGATAATATATTCATCTTATTTTAATAGTTTCCGAGTAAAATTGGTTTTGATTTAGTGCCACGTAAATTGACACTAAAGAGCCCCCCAGGCAACGTATTGAACATGTCTCAAATGTATTTTATTCTGGGGCCGCGGTGGTCGACCGGTTAGCCTGCTCGCCTCCTGNAAACGTATTGAACATGTCTCAAATGTATTTTATTCTGGGGCCGCGGTGGTCGACCGGTTAGCCTGCTCGCCTCCTGCCTCGCATGTGGGAATTGTGCCGCACGATGCCGCTGGTCGGCGGGTTTCCTCGGGGATCTCCCGTTTCCCCCCACCCTTTCGTTCCGACGCTGCTACATTCTCACCTCAATCGCCCTCATCGGCTCTGAAGACCTCGGTGTTAAGAGCCGCCCAAATCTCTTCACTCGCTCACTCTTCCCTTCTTTCGTCCTTCACAGACTCCTAATTAATGTTAGGATGGTCATCATCGAAGGTGTCATAGATACTGAATTAACATGACATGTTTGAAAATAAACGCCCACACGCGCCATGCACGCATCGAACTTCAGCCAGGCAGTACTTCAGTGCGCAGCGTAATTGCGAACTGGGCTGCAGAGACGTAGGCGGGGCCAGATTAGCAATCTTGTCTTACCGCCTATAGACTAGTCACGGTAAAGTGAGCACTTTCGAAAGCCCTCTCATTTGGAATAATAGTCCACAAGTATGCTTTATTTTAGCCTTAGACGTTAACTTCAGAGTGCAGTGTAATATACAAACTGTGTTTACTACGTAAATGACAATATTTATTTAAAAAGTCAGTTAAAGGATAAACAAACGGCTGAAAGGAAAAAGTAACCAGGGCCTTAAAAGTAACCACTTTACCGTGAACAGCCTATAGAAATATGATTCACTTAACTCCCAGTATTGGTGTTGCTGGATTTTCTAAGTAGGTGTGAATGCTGAAGTATAGCTTTTGGCTCCCGTTGCCACCGCATACGCAATGAGAATAATTTTTGCCTGTATTTCCGGTAACTTTCGTGACATCGCCAGTGTCTCCACATTCTAATGCCGACTCCTACAGAATGCCGAGTCAACTTGAAGAAACACTTTTAAGTCAGTGCAGTAAGTTTTACAGAAATTATTTATACATAATTTTGAGAATATAAATTCGAAAAAAAAAGTAGTAACGTATATGCATCACAATATAGCCGACTATGGTATAGACTTTGCGATTTTGGTAACTGATTTCATGAAATAATTCTCGATGTTTCTTGAATTCGTAGAAAAATACACACGCAACATAAATAGTGTTTAACTTATACGAATTCTTATGGAACTATTTTATACGGCTGTCCGAAAATTTCTACAACCACTTATTTAACGTAGAGTCAAGATTATAAAGAACGGTAGTGAAGAAAAATTTTGAAGTGTAATATTTTTCTNCAACCACTTATTTAACGTAGAGTCAAGATTATAAAGAACGGTAGTGAAGAAAAATTTTGAAGTGTAATATTTTTCTTGGTAGAAGTTGAAAATTGCCAGTAGTAAGTGACCTGCGTTCTGAAGCAAGTTCTCACTGTTACTGTGACCAGTGCAAAATAATTCGTCGTGTAATTAAGAACAAGTTGACCACTGCGAAAAGCCATATTAATTTTAACACGACAATATTGACACAATGCCTTAGCATTTTTTTTTGTCGGCGGAGAAAGGAGAACAGAAATCACAAGCGTATTTGTTTTACCTAGAATTTTGTAATGGAATTCTTTTACTACTGTCCGTATACCGTAAATAGCATCAGTATACCGTAATTAGCGTAATCAATGCTCATACATTACACTAACAGATGTGACATACTGTGAAAGCTGTAGTCTCACTGTTGCGAATTTGATTAAATGATGTTTTGATTGGCCATATTTCAAGAATAGCGTAAAAAATAAGTTAAGGAATATGATACGGGTTTCGCCACTATTTTAATGTTTTGAAACGATATTTTCGCTTAATATATAGTGTATTATTATTTTTTGTAATCAGCGTAGGTGAATTTAAAAAAGAAAACTATTCGTGTTCCTTTGTTTTAATCTGTTATCGATTTCATATTATTTGTTTAAGTTTGAAAATTACGAATTAAAGAATATAATTCGAATAACAAATTGGTGTTAGTAATTTCTTTAGAAACTAAGGCGAAGTGTGCTATGACTGCTTTGGTGTAAATTGAAACAAGTTTACTTTAATATGGCTAACTCGGACTTTTTGAACTCGGCAAAATACAAAATACAATGGAACGCCTGTCTTTGTGTTTACTGTTTTACAGTTTCATATTATTGATTGGTTGTACTTAAGTAGGGCCTATCTGAATTCATTGTGAATTAACTGTGACAAAGGACACTCCGTACTATTAAAAGCTCTCGTAGTTTGATTTAAACCCGTCGTATCGAAAAATAACTTTCTGTGAACTGAAAAAAAGATGTACCAGGAAATTCGTATGTTTGAGAGAACTTATTGTAGCGGATAGTAGTTTGTTTTACTCTAAGTCTTATCGCTGTGTGGGGACTTTAGCATGCTCCCACGTGTGTGCNCAACCACTTATTTAACGTAGAGTCAAGATTATAAAGAACGGTAGTGAAGAAAAATTTTGAAGTGTAATATTTTTCTCGGTAGAAGTTGAAAATTGCCAGTAGTAAGTGACCTGCGTTCTGAAGCAAGTTCTCACTGTTACTGTGACCAGTGCAAAATAATTCGTCGTGTAATTAAGAACAAGTTGACCACTGCGAAAAGCCATATTAATTTTAACACGACAATATTGACACAATGCCTTAGAATTTTTTTTTGTCGGCGGAGAAAGGAGAACAGAAATCACAAGCGTATTTGTTTTACCTAGAATTTTGTAATGGAANCATTTTTTTTTGTCGGCGGAGAAAGGAGAACAGAAATCACAAGCGTATTTGTTTTACCTAGAATTTTGTAATGGAATTCTTTTACTACTGTCCGTATACCGTAAATAGCATCAGTATACCGTAATTAGCGTAATCAATGCTCATACATTACACTAACAGATGTGACATACTGTGAAAGCTGTAGTCTCACTGTTGCGAATTTGATTAAATGATGTTTTGATTGGCCATATTTCAAGAATAGCGTAAAAAATAAGTTAAGGAATATGATACGGGTTTCGCCACTATTCTAATGTTTTGAAACGATATTTTCGCTTAATATATAGTGTATTATTATTTTTTGTAATCAGCGTAGGTGAATTTAAAAAAGAAAACTATTCGTGTTCCTTTGTTTTAATCTGTTATCGATTTCATATTATTTGTTTAAGTTTGAAAATTACGAATTAAAGAATATAATTCGAATAACAAATTGGTGTTAGTAATTTCTTTAGAAACTAAGGCGAAGTGTGCTATGACTGTTTTGGTGTAAATTGAAACAAGTTTACTTTAATATGGCTAACTCGGACTTTTTGAACTCGGCAAAATACAAAATACAATGGAACGCCTGTCTTTGTGTTTACTGTTTTACAGTTTCATATTATTGATTGGTTGTACTTAAGTAGGGCCTATCTGAATTCATTGTGAATTAACTGTGACAAAGGACACTCCGTACTNTTATTGATTGGTTGTACTTAAGTAGGGCCTATCTGAATTCATTGTGAATTAACTGTGACAAAGGACACTCCGTACTTTTAAAAGCTCTCGTAGTTTGATTTAAACCCGTCGTATCGAAAAATAACTTTCTGTGAACTGAAAAAAAGATGTACCAGGAAATTCGTATGTTTGAGAGAACTTAATGTAGCGGATAGTAGTTTGTTTTACTCTAAGTCTTATCGCTGTGTGGGGACTTTAGCATGCTCCCACGTGTGTGCNATGTAGCGGATAGTAGTTTGTTTTACTCTAAGTCTTATCGCTGTGTGGGGACTTTAGCATGCTCCCACGTGTGTGCAGGGATGAGAAGTTCCTTTTCGGCAATGAGGAGCGAGTAGTTTCGTCGCGTTATTCTACAGGCAAGACAGTCGATACATTATCTTAGTGTCATATCTATCTCGACCGCAGAGCCCTCGTTTTCCACAGTTAGTTCCGTCGGCTACTCAGGGAAGAAAACACCAAACACGCGTTGCTGAACGTCGACGGCCACGCCCAACTTGATACAGGCTGTTCACAGCAAACAGAGCACTTTTCAAAGCCCTGCTTAAGATCTACTTGTATGCACATTGCGTATTCTTCCACCATAGGTAAAATTTACATTGCCATGGGCCTCATTGCGTATATCCGTGCGTAGGTCACGTGAAGTTGTGAAATTATTAGAAAAGTTAATATTTTTCATATTTTTTATTTGATGCACTTATAAATACTAAAAAATCACAAAACAAAATAAATTATTTCAGTTTTCACCAACGTTTAACACTTTTAATTCACCGTTTGGACACGGAACTACATACTTTCCCGTCGTTACCAACTTTACTGGGTGCATGCCAGCCTTTGTGCCCGTTAAAATATATGCAGGCAGGGGCAGTGACATTTTTCAAAGGTTGATTTCAGAAGTGCTCATTTTGCAGTGAATCTATATTATAGATTCGTGGCAATTTAAGTTCTGGCGGGGAACCTGCGCGTAGTTGCGGTTATTGCTGTTACCGCTCCGGATTTTCGTGACCACAGACACGTTTTTCGTAGGCATTTAGATTTAATTTGAAAATGATAAAGAGGAATCGCTTGCTGGGACNTCGTGACCACAGACACGTTTTTCGTAGGCATTTAGATTTAATTTGAAAATGATAAAGAGGAATCGCTTGCTGGGACAATAACGATGTATTTTGTCGTCACCCACCTAGAGTGAGTGAGTGAAGAGATTTCGGTGGCTCTTAACAGCGAGGTCTTGAGAGCCGATGAGGGTTATTGAGGTGAGTATGGAGAAGGGCCGGAATGAATGGGCGTGGGAAACGTGAGATCCCCGAGGAAACCCGTCGACCAGCGGCATCGTCCGGCACGANAGGGCCGGAATGAATGGGCGTGGGAAACGTGAGATCCCCGAGGAAACCCGTCGACCAGCGGCATCGTCCGGCACGATTCCCACATGCGAAAATTCTGCAGTGGCCCGGCCCGGGAATTTAACCCGGTTCGCCTTGGTGGGAGGCGAACAGGCTAGCCGCTCAGCCACCGTGGCCCCGCCACCCACCTATAGGCATTTCAGTAGACTTACCGTTGCGGTACTCCAGAGGTTCTGTCGTCCTTAGCCATTCTGTGTATAACGAGCAATGCAAAAAAAAAAAAAGAGCGGTTTCAACTTTTCACCCTTGTCGCCAAGAGAAGTTTTCCCTCCGGCTTTAACAGTGGTATCGTGGTCTGCCTGGCGCGGTCTGCAATGCGGAGGATAAGCGTAAAGACTATAATTGTTGCTGCTACCGGTGAATAAACTGCCGGAGACGTATACAATACAGTATTTTATTTCAGCAGAGTCTGGTATTTGTACATGTTGAAATGAACTCGATTTAAACTATTTAACTTTGATCTAAGTTGGAGTCCATAAGACAGAGGACAGAATGCTGGCTCGCGACGCGGAGGTTCTGGTTTCGAGACCCGAATGAGTACGCATATAAACATCCAGTTGGTGTGCGTATACATTTCTGTGTAAATTTGAAACAGTGAAAGTTACTCCATACAAACAACTTTCCACAACAAGTCTAGCAAAACTGTTATGCTGGAATCACTTAGTTGCTATATTTAATTTTCGTAACGGAATTTAATGAACATATTTATCATTTGAAGCGGACTCTGATATGTATGCTACTGGTTCCGAATACAAACTATTTATTTGTCAGTCATTAAGAGCTTTTTAATTGAATATTCAATGAGTAGCATTCGCAGACTGCAAAGCGGTGTATGAATAAATAATTAATAATCAATAATATAAAATAAAAGACGGCCGTTAGCTTTAAAACTCGATTAAGAACTGTTCAATACTGTCCCAAGCGTCGGTGGATTTTTATTTAAAAAAAAAAGCTCGTGTGACAACAGCAGAATGTTGTATCTAGAAATGTATTTTCGATATGAGCGTTAAATTATTTATTGGCTGTTAACTGTTATATACTGTAGTTCGCAGTATTATATCATAATTGCCCAATTACCTACTGCACAGCTGTCGGCGAGCGTATGGAATGTCGCTATGACAGGTGCAGCTTCTTTGCTGTCTAGCCCGCTCCCACCTCCCGGGAAGGCAATTATAACGGTTGAGAAACTATGTTCATTGAAAGTAACGAGAGTTGATGTTGCATTATTGTGAAGGTGTGAAAAGTAGGCTACAAAATTACTACACAGGCACTCTTATCTCTCGATCATCAATCGGGATCTTGTAGGTTCTAATCCCATTTCGCACAAGTGTGGTGATTTGTGTTTTAAAATTGTTGTTAATTTAGATTGTAAGGCGTTTTTTCTCTAACCTAAAACGAATAAATTAATTTTACAATGTAAAAAAACTGTTTATCCGGATTGATATACCTGTGATATTCCGTACACACTTCCGAGGAATAGAATACTCACATTTACCATTTATCTGCGGATGTTTTTACGTAACTTGTTAAGAGAACCTGGTATTGAACTATTTTCTGTGAAATCTTTGTTTGCGCGAATACGCGTATCTCGGTAAATAAATGCTGTGGAAATATGAACTTTTGCCAGAAAACGTAAAAACAATTATCTATGCCCCTACCACTTTTTCTTTTTATCATACTAAGTGTTTTCACGGAGAAAAAAAATCTTGAAAATGGTTGAACATCGCATTTTTAAAGCTTGCCTATGCAATTTCCTTAAGCNCTTTCACGGAGAAAAAAAATCTTGAAAATGGTTGAACATCGCATTTTTAAAGCTTGCCTATGCAATTTCCTTAAGCGGTAAGAGAAAATTACGATTATACGTGTGTAGTTTAATCTGTGGGCTTCCATCACTTGTAATAAGGTCCCACCCTTACAATACTAATTTGCACAGTACAGCATCACGACGGAGACACTGCGCGTATTGCACGTAAGAGCGATGACGTACTAGTGGTGTATGTTAGCGTCGCCCATATCGCTTCCTCGCTTCTTGACCTTGAACGCGCATCTACATAGTCCTAGAACCGCCGTGGTGTAGCGGCTAGGGCACTCGCCTCCTACACAGGCGAACCGAGTTCGATTCCCTTGGGTATCGTGTTGGACGACGCCGTTCGTCGGCGAGTTTTATTGGGGATCTCCAGTTTCTCGGCCCTTACATTCCGACGCTGCTCCATTTCAACCTCGTTTCTCCCTCATCGGCGCTCAAGACGTCGTTGTCAAGAGCCCCAAAGCTCTCCACTTCCCTCAATATCAATCAAACATTTGCTTTATTCTACTGTTTCGCAATAGTACTTTTTTTTACGCTTGCATTTTTGTCACTTCTTAAGAACAGAACGTTATGGAATTTCTGACGATGAACCAAATAACAGGGATGAGAGATGAAGAATTTAACGTCGTTGTAAAACTACCAAAGACTAAATACTCTGCCATTAAATGGGAAAAGTTTAGTGAAATATCTTGCTCATAACAGTACTCGCATGGTGTTCCGAAATCCCAGGTTATGTATGATGTTTTGCATGATATAGGTAACATAAATAAAAGAGTGCGTATTGATCCGTACGTAAAATTTGCAGAATGTATTCCTAGAGAGTGTGTTGGAGATGGGGAACTGCGATCTACAGCTAGAGAATGGCTAACTTCTCGTCCTTTTTATAAATTATATAACAACTCTGTAAGGCATTTTGATTGCGTTCTCATACTTCGGTATTATCGATTTAATTAATGCATTCTTCGTTTTAGCAACTTGAAAGTATTTTTTTGATTGCCAGAATAGTAAATTTCTATATTTTCCACCGTTTCTGGATCTAACCTCGCGATATCCCTTTATCGTTCCGAATTTGTATGTCAACTTATTACTAGAGACCAGATTTGGCGTAATTATTCGGTTACTCGCTGGACTTCACTACGGCATAATTGAGCGTAATTCGTTATTTAATTCGCTGCTGGTAACTACGGGGCGTTATTAACCTGTGTAACCGCTTTAATGGCGATTGGTTGCTTAACCATTGAGCCGTTGCTGTTGGCTGTTAACGGCTTTGTGACGTGCTACGCAAGTGTTCGGGCAGTTGCAGAAGTCGACCAAGCGTGCAGCATCTTGGCAGTTTAGTCTGCAGCCACATAATATTGCGAATTTTGCAGGTCTCTACACTGTAAAAAAACTTCTAGTGTACTACCTAAACTGTAATGTAAGTTTTTAACGTACACGTTGTCTAGTAACAATAGAACGCACGAGGCTGCAAATATACGAATGTTGAGCGTGGCTACTATATTAATCTGGGAACTTCCTACGTATTTATTTTATTCTTTCGTGAACAAATGTAGGAACGATACTTTAGACGTATGAGGAAAAACTACCACTCCAATTTTCTCTCAGTACGTATACAATGGCGTGGTAAATTTGCAACACTTTCTTACAGTTTGCTTATTACTAAACTGGCTAGACATTGTCGCTCGCAAGCTGAAGTAATGNTAAATTTGCAACACTTTCTTACAGTTTGCTTATTACTAAACTGGCTAGACATTGTCGCTCGCAAGCTGAAGTAATGTACGGAGACGAATGTGTCCAACAGGAAGCTGCAAGATCCTGGCGAATGTCTTATGCATAGCGGATGTATTGCGGCGTCTCCTGTGATGGAGCGGACGCGAACCAATGAGACATTTTTGTCTGTCACGACCATGCTTATTTCCCTTTGCATATATTCTAAGGTTTCTTTTGAACGCTTCCGAGCCGTCTGAAGAGAATTATTCCTTTATGCTCTATGTTCCTGATGATTTTGTCATCTGGCAAAGTAGATTGAAAGGTGTTAAAATTAAGGTTTATTAGTGGAATAAAAAAAAAGTTTCGTATTTCCGTTACCAATTTTTAATGACTGAATAAGTTTTTCTGAATCAGCATCACAAATGACTGAAGTAATCCACTATTTCCGATAAAAACGCGATATGCCCATTTCACCAATGCCGGCAAGGGAACGAGATAAGTTACGTGAAACTGCCTAGCGAGAATCATTCCACTTTAGAAAGAGGAATCGTGCTGATGAATTTGTTCACCATGTTGTTTTAATATACGGGCGAGTTACTCTGATTTTTAGTTACATTTTCTCATTGCATTCCCGAGACGTATTTGCAATAGCTGGTTTTGCATTTAATATCGCGTGTAAAATAAAATGCAAAAGATTTGACGGTGGCAGATTTCAAAATTGTCACGTATAATGCAGGGCCTATGTAGTTCGTCGATTTTTCTGATTTTTGTGTTCTTATTATCGAGGCAGTGAGAGTCGAGTATCGTAAGACGCGTTCTTGTAACACGCACGTATTTACCTATGAAATGGCAATCGAGTAGTACTAGCACAAACAAAGAGTACGAAACCTGTGGTGATATCAGCAGAGAATCTTACTCGCTTCCGAGACGAACTAAGAGTGGAGGTCAAAGCTTCCTCGTAACAAAATGTGTTGGACGGAGGCGGTTTGCCGCTAGTGCAACGTGCCGCCTGTCGAATGGAGCACTCACCTTGAACGCCATAGTTACTGCGGGTCGTCTATCCAGGCACACAGCTGCCAGGTGTCGGCTGCTAGCACCTTTATATACCCGCCGCCCGGGCCTAGTTGCCCAATTTTCCTTCCCTCCGACGGCGCGCGCCGCTGGCCCACGTAGTGCGTGGCGTCCTGTCGAAAGGTAAAAGGGCCACGCCCCGGGACCACGTGGTGCATGTTCGGGACCCCCCTGCGAAATCCCCCTCGCGTCCTACCTCCTGCACCTATTGTATAATGGGCCCGCGGCAGCGGAACTGTGCGCGCCGAGGTTGGGCCACTCCGCGAGGTTTAATGGCCCTGCGCGTGCTTGCTGCGTGTTACTAACCTTATCCCGGGGATCACCTCGTCCACCCCTCGGGGCCGCGGTTGCGTAGTGGCTAGAGCGCTCGCCTGCCGCCAAGGCGAAACGTGCTCGATTCCCGGCGGGACCGCTCCCGGATTCTCGCATGTGGGAATCGTACCGGACGATGCCGCTGGTCGGCGGGTTTTCTGGGGAATCTCCAGTTTCCCCCACCCATGCATTTAGCAGCTGCTCCTCACTCACTTCGCTTCACCCTCATCATCTGTCAAGAACCAGTCGTTAAGAGCCGTCCAAACCTCTTCACTTGGCGCCTACAAATATATCGGCTTGACGTGCCTACCGAACAAGCCCAAACTTATTAGTTAAATCACCACATATCTGTTGGTTGCTAATGATTCGAACTCGAGCGCCTTCGTGTTTTGCACTCTTAAATGTGAACCAATGATTTCAGTCACTGAACTGCTCTTTGCCGAAAATTAAGTCGATGTATTTTTGCTAGTTGACTTCGTAATGCGGACTGCAATGTGGTCGCTGCTCGAGACTAGGTAATCCACAGTGAATCAGTATAAATAATTTTTTAATCACTTATAGATTTTCAGTGATCTCAGTGGAGCAGTTTTATTTTGTTTACAGTTTCGAGTTTCACTGATTTGGAGCTGTTTTGTAATTTTAATTTCCTAGCCTTCGTCTCGCGATTATGCGCGAAAATGAGTGAGTGAGTGAGTGAGTGAGTGAGTGAGTGAGCGAGTGAAGAGATTTGGGCTGCTCTTATCATCGAGGTCTTGAGAGCCGATGAGGGTGAAACGAGGTGAGTATGGAGCAGCGCTGGAATGCAAGAGTGGGGAAAATGGGAGATCCCCGAGGAAACCCGCCGACCAGCGGTATCGTCCGGTACGATTCCCACATGCGAGAATCCGTAGGCGTCCCGGCCGGGAGTCGAACCCGGTTCGCCCAGGTGGAAGGCGAGTAGTCTAACCACTACATCACAGTGGCTCCATGTGTGGAAATGATAGAGATGATTCAGTGGTGAAAAATGTGTATTTTTTTCTTCTAATTAGTTATTAGTCATAGAATTACAATTTAAAGAATATTTAAAATGCACTGACATATCAACTTATTGTTCGATGCTTTGTTGTGTGATGCTCAGCTTCAGTACCATGTAGAAGTAGTCACTGCATTTTTGTTTGTAATTGTTGTAGTTTCGTTTTTAATTATTACTTTCGAACGTCAACGTTTTGTTCCGGGCGGCTAATCGGCGGAAGATTTAAGGTCTGTGCTAACCTAAAAGTACAATAATAAAACATGTACCTCCATTGCTTACATGGGATTCGAACCCAGAAACTTGTGCTGTCGAGGTGTCTTATGACCATATGTATAGTTTCTATGTAGTCATGAATTGTAACTTTTATTTATATACTAATTGTTGTAACAATTTCGTATGCAAAAATTTACTCAATTATCAGCTGTCCGTATAACGCAGCTTAAGGAAAGAATCTTTTAAGTAACACGGGTACTTGCACTCGAATACAGATCAACTATGCACATTACCTCTTGAAACCACGTTCCTCGTATAGTCTATTATTCCATTGTTATAATATAACACTTGATAAGCAGAGCCGTGCACTAGGATGGAGGCTACTCTAACTGGAGAAGGGGGACGTAGACTTTCATTGCCCCTTAAGGGCATTGTTTACCGGCTGGCAGCTGCGAATTTTAAATAGGAAATCCCATGTTAAGGAAATTTCGTCTTATTATGTTAGTTTTAAAGATAGGCGTTTCAAGCAAAATGTGTTCTTCAATAATATTTTAGAAGTTCCCTACAGCGGATATGTTTCCATAACATGTATAGACTGTTTGCAAGAAATATTTTAAATTTATGTTTTACAAAAAAAATACATGCTACCTATTATCGAAAATATGCGCTCGTGCGGATCNCGGGACCGCTCCCGGATTCTCGCGTGTGGGAATCGTACCGGACGATGCCGCTGGTCAGCGGGTTCTCTGGGGAATCTCCAGTTTCCCCCACCCATGCATTTAGCAGCTGCTCCATACTCACTTCGCTTCACCCTCATCAGCTCTCAAGAACCAGTCGTTAAGAGCCGTTCAAACCTCTTCACTCATCGATTCGTCGTTCTTCCGCCGTAGACTGTAAAGCCTCGCTTCTGTTCACTTCACTTGGCGCCTACAAATACATCGCCTTGACGTGCCTACCGAACAAGCCCAAACTTATTAGTTAAATCACCACGTATCTGTTGGTTACTAATGATTCTAACTCGAGCGCCTTCGTTTTTTACTCTCTTAAATGTGAACCAATGATTTCAGTCACCGAACTGCTCTTTGCCAACAATTAAGTCGATGTATTTTTGCTAGCTGACTTCGCAATGCGGACTGCACTGTGGTCGCTGCTCGAGACTAGGTAATCCACCGTGAATCAGTATAAATAATTTTTTAATTACTTATAGAACTAAAGTGATCTCAGTGGAGCTGTTTTATTTTGTTTACAGTTTCGAGTTCCACTGCTTTGGAGCTGTTTTGTAATTTTTATTTCGTAGCCTTCGTCTCGCGATTATGCGCGAGAGTGAGTGAGTGAGTGAGTGAGTGAGTGAGTGAGTGAGTGAGTGAGTGAGTGAGTGAGTGAGTGAAGAGATTTGGGCTGCTCTTAACATCGAGGTCTTGAGAGCCGATGATGGTGAAACGAGGTGAGTATGGAGCAACGCTGGAATTCAAGGGCACGGGAAGCGGGATATCACGGAGAAAACCTGCTGACCAGTGGCATCGTCCGGTACGATTCCCACATGCGAGAATCCGGGGGTGACCCTGCCGGGAATCGAACCCGGTTCGCCCAGGTAGGAGGCGAGTAGTCTAACCACTACATCACAGTAGCTCCATGTGTGGAAATGGTAGAGAGGATTCGGTGGGGAAAAATGTGTATTTTTTTCTTCTAATTAGTTATTAGTCATAGAATTACAATTTAAAGAATATTTAAAATGCACTGACATATCAACTTATTGTTCGATGTTTTGTTGTGTAATGCACAGCTTCAGTACCATGTGGAAGTAGTCACTGCATTTTTGTTTGCAATTTTTTGTAGTTTTGTTTTTAATTATTATTTTCGAACGTCTACGCTTTGTTCCGGGCGGCTAGTCGGAGGAAGATTTAAGGCCTGTGCTAACCTAAAAGTACAATAATAAAACATGTACCTTAATTGCTTACATGGGATTCGATCCCAGAAACTTGTGCTGTCGAGGTGTCTTATGACCATATGTATAGTTTGTATGTAGTCATGAATTGTAACTTTTATTTATATACTAATTGTTGTAACAATTTCGTATGCAAAAATTTACTCAATTATCAGCTGCCCGTATAACGCAGCTTAAGGAAAGAATCTTTTAAGTAACACTGGTACTTGGACTCGAATACAGATCAACTATGCACATGACCTCTTGAAACCGCGTTCCTCGTATAGTCTATTATTCCATAGTTATATAGCACTTGATAAGCAGAGCCGTGCACTAGGATGGAGGCTACTCTAACAGGAGAAGGGGGACGTAGACTTTCATTGTCCCTTAAGGGTATTGTTTACCGGCTGGCAGCTGCGAATTTAAAATAGGAAATACCATGTTAAGGAAATTTCGTCTCAGTATGTTAGTTTTAAAGATAGGCGTTTCAAGCAAAATGTGTTCTTCAATAATATTTTAGAAGTTCCCTACAGCGGATATGTTTCCATAACATGTATAGACTGTTTGCCAGAAATATTTTAAATTTATGTTTTACAAAAAAAATACATGCTGCCTATTATCGAAAATATGCGCTCGTGCGGATCNAAGAAATATTTTAAATTTATGTTTTACAAAAAAAATACATGCTACCTATTATCGAAAATATGCGCTCGTGCGGATCGTCTCCTAAAAATTCGCGAAGAATACGTTTTGTGTGAAATGCCAATCTTTAAAATTAACGCACTGAGGCGAAATCTCCTTAATATGGGCTTTTCTATTTAAATTTCGCAGCTCCCAGCCGGCAGGCAGTGACCTTAAGTGTGACGTGAAACTGTGTTTGATGAAGAAATGACGGAATGCATTGGCGAGGGAATGAAAGTACCAGAGAATAGTCTTCCATGTTCCCGGCGTACAAAAGTAAGAGTGTGGAGACGCCGGGAATGCGGGTTGCAGTTCGCCGTGGTAGGAGTTGTGGCCTGGGCCGTGATTCTCATTCGCTCTTCCGCTTATCGGGAGTCCAATTACATGAGCATCGCCAGCCAAGCACAGCGAAGTTCACGATATTCTGACAGGCAGGCGACCACTACACTTAGGGGCTGCGGTGGCTGAGCGGTTAGACCGCACGCCTCCCACCAAGGCGGGTCGGGTTCAATCCCCGTCCGGGTCACTCCGGATTTTCGCAAGCGGGAATCGTGCCCTGGTCAGCGGATTTTCTCGGGGATTTTCCGTTTCGCCGCCCTCGCATTCCGGCGCTGCTCCATTTTCACCTCATTTCACCCTCATCGGCTCTGAAGAGTTCGTTGTTAAGGTGGCACCGCCTGGTTGTAGGAATTTTGCACGTCTGAAGCCTAAAAGCGTGTGAGCTCTAGGGGCGACCGAGACATGCGCATCAACTCTTTCATCACCTCTACGCGCAAAACACTGAATTGGCGTGCAGTCTTGCCGTCGATAACGCCCATCTATGAGACTTTNCTTTCATCACCTCTACGCGCAAAACACTGAATTGGCGTGCAGTCTTGCCGTCGATAACGCCCATCTATGAGACTTTCAGCGGAGACCCTATCATTTTATGACGTAATATAAAAAAAAAAGTTTGTTGCACGTCGCTATTCCGTTTTTTATGTTGTGTACCGGAATGTTCATACCTAAAAATGACAGCGAAAACACCCGTTTGAAGAGACAAATGGAGGAACTGAATTACGTATACAGACGCGAAACGTTTCTTAAATGCTATTCGTAAGCAGACTTCACTCAAGACACGTTGGACGGTTTTTTAAGAAAACGTTTTCTGCTGGAGTTCCGCACACCGTTCGACGGCCTACCCAGGTGGTCACCGTAAGAGCCGCCCAAATTTCTCAACTCCACCACTACACTTCGTGCTATGGCAATTACCCCTCCCCCCAAACGGTTATGGTTATTGTTTCATTGTTTCCACCGCGTAAATCGGCTCCCGACAAGCGGAAAAAGTGAGTTAGAATCCCGTCTTTAACCACTCGTACGGCTGAGCAGTGAGCACGCTACTGTTGGCGAGGAAGGTGAGAAACCGGCCACATACGTAGGATGACATGTTCTTGTAGCACAGCCGAATGTGGACGTTAAATTTGATGGTAAGCACGAAGGAACAATTTGGCAACATTTTAGAAATGACGTGTTTGTATCGACGCGTCACTGTGACCTCAAATCTCACATCGTATGTCCGTAGACGAGCTCCAGTTAGGGCGGACTGCTTCCCAGCGTGTTATCGTTTCACGTTAGAAATAATTTCACGGCTTTACTTCGTTGATCTTAAAGTTGCGTAGCTGGATACCGAGAGCATCGGTGTCATACGTTATTCGCTGTTAATTGAGCACTTTTGGAAGCTCTGCTTAGGATCTACTTTTATGCTTATTTTATATAACTCCGCTGTATGTGAAATCAACATTGCCATGCACCGGGGAAATAAAATCTATGTCAACTAAGTTTGACTGTGAAATTGTTAGGAATATAAATACGTTATTAATATGACAATTGTTACTCGTATACGCATAAAACACAAATTAAATCACAATAAATTCAACGTCTACAATTCTGAGCGTATTATTTTTTAAATATGACATTGATGTAATTATTTACTGTTTACGAATCGCTTCCAATTTTACAAAGAGTGTGCCTGTCAGTGTGTCCATTAAAAGATGCACAGTTACGGGCAGGGATATTGCTGTATGCTTAAGTTAGCGCGTTGTGTCTTACACAGTGAAAACGTCTGCACTTGTTACAAACAATTCTTTCGAAATTAGTTGCCAAAGATTTTTGTTGGTGACTGCAGCTTAAATATTGTACATTTACAACACATGATTCTAGAGAACATACAAAATTGTTTACTTACGTGTCATAAACTTTATTGTAAACTTAAAGTCTACGACAAGCACTTGCTTGTTAAACTCGGCATTAGTTTTATACATTCCACACCAAGGTTTTGTTAAATTTCCTGTGATTTATTTGTAACGTTACGGAAATATCTCTTGGGTAACTTGTTTCCAAATAATTCACTGTGCAAATATAAAATTGTGTTTACAGCATAGCCGACCTCCCGTGGCGCAGTCGGTCGGTGCGCCGCCGTTCTGCGGTGCGGGAGGTTCTGGGCTCGAATCCTAGGTAAGGTATGGGTGTTAGTTTAATTTAGATCGTAAATACGTTTACAAGCCGGGGTTGCTGCGTGTGTCACCGCACAATGACTCGCTCGTTCTGCAATGGACGCGCGCCACTGCAAAGTGGGCGGACGGCTTTCCGCGCCCCGCTCGGGCATCCGTCTCTGCCGTCAGCCGTGTTGTGCGTTTGACATTTTTAGCGCGCCTGCGGATCACTGGGGCCGCTGTGGCGCAGCGGATAGAGCTCTCGCCTCCCACCAAGCTGAACCGGGTTCGATTTCCAAGCGGGGTCGCTCCCGGATTTTCGCGCTCGGGAATCGTGCCCGGACGATGCCACTGGTCGGCAGGTTTTCTCGGAGATCTCCCGTTTCACCCCAGGCGTTGCATTCCAGCGCCGCTCAAAACTCATTTCGCTTTACCCTCGTCGGCTCTCAAGATCTCGATGTTAAGAGCAGTCTGAACCTCTCGGCTCCACTCCTGCGGATCACTGCGGATGCATTTACAAGCTCAGTAGGTCCAGAACGTGGCCCTCCGACCGCGTCTGATTGGTTCACGTCCCAGCACGCAAGTCTGTCAAGTTCAGAGTGAAATTGTTTATTGGATGCCTCGTCTTGTGCCCTAGATGAATTACAGGTGGTTTATTCAGGAAACACAAACGTAGACGCGCATTTACATAAACGGCACACGCATGCCTTTTATGAGATTCGAGCCTAGTATACTGTACCCAAAGACGTAATTATGCGTACGTTGATAAGTTGCGGTTTTGTACCCGAACTGCGGAAAACGGGATATCCTAGATGTGGAGACAGTGACTTACAGCGGGCCATCATGGCCACCGAACAGTTGACATGCTGGNGGGCCATCATGGCCACCGAGCAGTTGATATGCTGACTGGTACCACGTTTCATATCGACCTGTTGATGTATATCCGGGGATAAAAGCGATTCCCCGTCCTGTAAGGCTACAAGAAGTAATAGTGATAGGTATTACAGCAGCAATTACTGTGTGATGTATTACAAATACAGGCCCTTCCAGTGTACAGTCGGCGCCAGCTACTGACGTCACATCAGCTCACTATTAATCCATTGTACAAGGTTTTTTTTTTATAAGAAAAATGTTACATATTTTTTTAAAGAAATAAAACTTGTGTAGATTGTGTATATTAATTCATTTCCTAAAGCTTAGTCACTGATTTTAACCTCTGAAATATCTACTTATTAAAAGTTATATTATAAGCTGCTCGCTTCTGAAACCCTTGCTTCGTATCTGTTTTTCTTCCTTATTTGTATCCTTACACCGTGTGTAAATATAACATTCCTGCGAACCCAATCACTTTGTTTTTGCAGCGATTAAGCGCAGCTGTGAACTGGTTAGGAACGTAAATATGTCACTACTGCGTTTTGTTCTTATGTGCGTAAACCAAAATCTACAGTGAAAGGAATTCACCGTCTGCTAATTTAAACAGGCTACTTGTAATACGATCGTAAAACACATCGAATTACCGTTCGTACGTAGCTGCCATCTTTATTAGGAGCACGTTAGCAAGTGATGATTCAATTTTTAGAATTACTAAATTAACCGTGAATCAACTATCGTAAGCGCTAATGGCTGGAGACGTAGTAGATTGTACTGTGTTAATAGTATGCTAGGCAGTGATGGAAGACTAATCAGCAACATTAGCGGTTAAAGTGGTGAATTATTTTGGTATTTTACAGTCAAGTTCCATTGTTTGAGTTTTATAGAGAGTAAAGAACAAGGCGCCCCCACCCNTTTATTAGGAGCACGTTAGCAAGTGATGATTCAATTTTTAGAATTACTAAATTAACCGTGAATCAACTATCGTAAGAGCTAATGGCTGGAGACGTAGTAGATTGTACTGTGTTAATAGTATGCTAGGCAGTGATGGAAGACTAATCAGCAACATTAGCGGTTAAAGTGGTAAATTATTTTGGTATTTTACAGTCAAGTTCCATTGTTTGAGTTTTATAGAGAGTAAAGAACAAGGCGCCCCCACCCNAAATTATTTTGGTATTTTACAGTCAAGTTCCATTGTTTGAGTTTTATAGAGAGTAAAGAACAAGGCGCCCCCACCCTCTACCCGATCCGATTAATATTTTCTTTCTTAGAGATTTTTATAGTTAGATATTTAACGAAGAAAATGGTATCCGGGATTTCTGCGTTTGGTTGAAACATTTGTAGTGACATGCAGAATTAGTTGTGATTTAATCCTTACAACATTACGTACGAAAGCTTCTCTCTTCCTTCTGGACGTATACCTTCATTTGGATTTTTTTTTCACTCGTGTTGCGCGATAAAAAAAACCGTTGTATGTACTGTAATATATTCAAATTCAGTATGAATATGCTGTTGAACTGCAGTTAACGATGGGGATTTCCTTCATTTCATTGTACTTATTTAAATTAATTCCAGTATTTTTTTTTATAGTATGGAAGGTCCCATAAGCGTTAATAAATTTTCAAACTGTTCTATACTCTTCCTTGTATTTTAGTTTTCAATGTCAATGTTTCCACATAAATAAACCATATTCGTTAGTACTGTTTAAAGTTCTAATTTTGACGCTGGCACTTGTAAACTACACGCATATTATAAACAAAACTATTTATTATCCCAGACTAAACTGCGTTAAGGATTTGCTTTAGAAATAATTTCTTAATAAATGAAGAATATTAGTTTTTATGTAGCATGAAAGGAAACTCATATGTGAATGTAGAATAAGAGGTTGAAACGAGTAGTACGAAGTATTGAGGATAGTTTGGTTCATTTCTTCAAATTTGCACCAAACAATACGTACAAGTTCATTGCTAGCTCAATTAAAATATTACTTATTGAAACGAAACAGTTCAGAACGTTTCGCTAAATAGCTGCGAAGCATGAGTTAACTTTCAGTCTCTCATTTGTGCACTGAGTAATATGAATAAAAGTATCTGGAAAATCGAAAATATCTAGATGCTTATCTAAAAGTATCTGGAACACCTGGAATCTTTTACGCAGCTCAATATGAATAACAATTTTAAGTATGTACTCAAATGCCCTTCAAGTATAAACCCAGCCAAGAAGCTGCAGTTCTTATTATAAGAACATGTGCAGAACCCAGTGTCAGAGGTGAGTGACGTGACGAGCACTTAAGGTAGTGGAGGGGATTAGTCACGTGGCAACTCGCGGCTGTGCGGGATCGGTCCGGCACGGTAGTTTGGCAGTCCGAGTTACACGGTACAACTTAACCTCCATAGCATTTGCGCCAGGATGTAAGTCGCGTATAAGTCCGGTGCACGACTGCGCCACTCCAAGCACCAAGGGCAACCAGCAAAGTGTTTAAATGTATGTAAATGACAAGCCTTTAAGGAAGATCAGTAAGAGTAAAGGATAACTTACATCCCTGCATTTCCCAGAAAGGGTATAGTTGCAAGCGTAGAAAATCACACATACGTAGCTCAACCTATCGCTGGCCTTGTAAAAAAAACACCACTGCCTGGACAAGCACTGGAGATCGTTTGCATTGTTGCAACTCATCTTAGCAAGCAAAAAAAGTCGTATAAATTGACGTACAACGTCGTTGAAGCAACAAGTGCCGCAAAATTAGTTTTAACAACGAGAGTGAAACGAATTTTTAGCATAGGGTAAAGTAAACAACAAAACCCGTTTGAATTATTTGGCGCCTAAAGGTAAGAAAAGAGGGCACAAGAAATTAATTTAAGGAGACGATTTTACATGTGATGCTGTGCGGAGAAAAATGCACGACGTGCGAAAAACCGTCGCAACATCGAACAAGTTGAATATTGCTCTTCGAGAAGACGGCGTTTTAAACTGTGCCATGGTATACTTGCGAAATTTGTTGAAGCGTCAAGGGTTCCGCTGGAAAAAATGTCAGTCCAAACGAAAAATTTTAATTGAGAAGCCTGATATAATGGCTTGGAGGGGGCACTATCTAGAGGAAATGCGTGACTATCGGAAGAACGGTATGGTGATAATTTATGTTGATAAAACTTATGTCCACAGTTAAGTTCTTTCCGCTATTCGGATACGGGAACAGGCGTCACAGAATCCATTGGAAAATGTCAAATTTCAAATCAAAGCAGAAGTCGACGTTGGAGATCCAACTAGTGAAGAATCCGCGAGAAAGATTCTAAATAGGCATAGATTAGTAATTTTTGTTTGTTATTAATTTTCACAAATACATGTTATTTTTGCAATTTTTTTTTGTTCAAATGTGTAGACGTTATGACTTATTTTATAAACTATTGATCCAAACTTGAATGGCATCTCTTTGTATTGTTCATTGTTTGGTTTGGCAATATCCATAACGAAGAAAGTTTTTTTTGTTTTTTTTTTTTTTTCTGTGTACGGCATACCAACAAAATAATTAGCTAGCCGTGATACTTTTCCAGTGTTAATCCTGTACAGCATTTTGCAGTTCCTTTCTGTAACACTTCTTCATACATAATATACTTTCCTCGTACTTAAACCTTACAAATTCATAACTCTTTCATTATACTCACCTTTTTTTTTTTTTTTAACAACTTGTGAGTCTGTTATCTATCAGACTCGGACAATTGTGAGTAAAAGCTCTGCACACTTTGTTTAGCTATCTTTATATTTACCATTTCAGAGTAAGAACTCAGTGGTTGAGTAAATCCTCCACTTCTTAAGTTTCTACTTCACAGTGATTTTATACTTCATGATTGTATTTATACCTAGACCATAGTTTAAACATGATATAGTGTGAGAAAATGTATATGCTTGTTTTTTTTCTTTCATATTATGTAATAAAAGGCCTACGTTTATCTCGAAATGCCGTTTTAACAATAATGTAGTTGTTTTGTTTTGAGGTAAGGTTGTATTGCATTCTTGCTATACCTTTGTGTAAATCGAAGGATGCGAGTTTATCAGTAGAAAAACACAAATTTTACAGATAAAATTTTATTGATTTATTTACATGGTCACTTCACAATATGAGAAGTGAGTTTGTATAAGTAAAGTTGTATGGGAGTATCAGTCGGAATAATTTACAAAAGAAATGCAGTGGGTTTGTTGTCGAATCAACCAAGGATGGCCTTCTTGTAGCCAAGAGCGGGCGCGGCGTAGCCCAGAGCGGGGGCGGCGTAGGCCGCGGGGGCGGCGTAAGCCAGGGGAGCGGCGACCTTGGCGACGGCGGGGGCAACCAGGGGAGTCTTGTGCACGACGGCGTTGAAGCCGTTGATGGGGTCGGCGGTGTACTCGACGGTGCGACGGGTGCCGTCAGGCTCAACCAGACTGTAGCTGCCCTGGACGACGTCTCCTTGACGGCTCTCCTGCTGTCCCTTGGAGTCGCCGGTGAGAGCGTCCTGGATGTCGTAGGAGTAGCTGTAGGATGGGTTGGGGTCGTAGTCGGTGTCGATGGCGGCGGCGGCGACCTTAGCGTAGGCGGGGGCGGCGTAGCCCAGGGCGGGGGCGGCGTAGCCCAGNGGGGGCGCCGTAGCCCAGAGGGCGGGCGGCGTAGCCTAGTCCGGGGGCGGCGTAGGCGGCGGCCACAGGGGCGCCGGGAGCCACCACGGCGGGGGCTCCTAGGTAACCGGCGTTGGCGGCGGCCACGAGGGCGGACAGGACGATCAGCTGGAACAGACACAGGATACATTGTTACTTTATAACTTATATCTTATATGCTTCACCTATAATTCTGTTACTTTATTTAGCTACATGTACCCTCCCTTTTGATCTACTTTTCGTTTGTTGACTTGTTCTCTACCATACGTGGTTGTAGTAAGCTATGCTTTATAGAATACCAGATTACTTTCCGCCGATTGGCTGATTGCTTTGCTACTGTATGACTCGGCTTGGATTGTTAGTTATCAGCTATCATCACTTTTGCAACATTTAAACAAACCTGATAAGCTAATAGCAGTATTACTCTCTTCTTTCTATTCTGTATGATTTATCATGGTCCCTGACAACTGCTCGCTGATACACCAGTGACTGCTGTATGCGAGTGAGACAAGATTGTAACATCGATTTAAGCACAGAGCCTCAATGAGTGCATTAATAGGAATCACAGTCAACAGAGTCGAGTACACATTAATTGACTAAGTCAAATCTTTTAGTGTATGCGCTTTCACTCGCAGTCTATCTAGCGTTAATTGCAAAACACAGTTGCGGTATTCAGTCGGAGTTTTAGTATATTCTATAATTCACTTTGTTAATGTCGGCCCCTCCCTTTACTGCTTACATTCTACACCCTTCAGCACTCTAGATCGTTGATATGAACTTGAGCAGTCATTATGGCGGTGCGAGATGCGGTGAGAGATGCAACGGGAAACTGAAGAGTGCGGGTCGCAGCTTTGCCACAGTAGCGTAGCTCCGGCTTACTACTTCGCCATTTAGTTCGCATTTCCCCACGCTGCGCTAGAACTACACGAACGTCTTCATTTCCAGTAACTGGCAGCCCGTAAGTAGATTCGAATAAAATAGTCAGGCGCAAATTTTAAGAAATTTATACAATACCTTTGTTAATTGTATAATCCTCATTAAACTTTTCTTCATATATTTCATTTTTATTTCTCAGGCCAGAGTCCACATTGAAGACATTATAATTCACCAATTTACCTACGTAAAATGTCGGATGAAGTGTTCTGAGCCAGCACGATCAGTCTGACAGGAAAACCACAGTGCATAATTTACTTTACTGATACGTTTTTTTTATTGTATTTATTAATTTTAATGTTAAAGACGTAGTTTTATTGCTGAAAGGAAATCCGTGAAGATGCTCACCGAGTAAATAGATTATTTTCTCAGCGAATACTGAATTTCCTTTTGGTGGTAAGCTATCGTAAATCTATCTTGAATTACAGAAAACCACGCCTATTCGTCTGTAAACTGTCCGGCTTTGTTAATGCATGCAAAAATAATGTTATAATTGTTAGGACGTGACATTTTCGTAAGTGTTATATTTTTAGACATTAACGGTTCTGTACTAACGCAGCGGAATGTCGCGCTTCTACCTCCCCGCAGTTTTTGCGCACCAAACACATTCCCGGGCATTAGAGCCACGAACCTCAATTTAGTTACCACACGAAGTATCTAATCCAATGCTTATCATTCCGGAGCTAACATAAGGATTTTTTTTAAGGAAAGTGGTACGAACGTAAATCCATACCGTTTAATTTGCAGCACTAGTCTGCGCTAGTCTGACTCGCAGCGTATACAGGGCTAATGAGACAAGAGCTAGGANATCCGTGAAGATGCTCACCGAGTAAATAGATTATTTTCTCAGCGAATACTGAATTTCCTTTTGGTGGTAAGCTATCATAAATCTATCTTGAATTACAGAAAACCCCGCCTATTCGTATGTAAACTGTCCGGCTTTGCAAAAATAATGTTATAATTGTTAGGACGTGACATTTTCGTAAGTGTTATATTTTTAGACATTAACGGTTCTGTACTAACACAGCGGAATGTCGCGCTTCTACCTCACCGCAGTTTTTGCGCACCAAACACATTCCCGGGCATTAGAGCCACGAACCTCAATTTAGTTACCACACGAAGTATCTAATCCAATGCTTATCATTCCGGAGCTAACATAAGGATTTTTTTTTAAGGAAAGTGGTACGAACGTAAATCCATGCCGTTTAATTTGCAGCACTAGTCTGCGCTAGTCTGACTCGCAGCGTATACAGGGCTAATGAGACAAGAGCTAGGACGAAATGCGACATGCTTTAAAGTTTCGCAGGACAGCCCGAGTAAATTTCCCGCTCCCCAACTGCAGTCGCGAGTGCCGAGTCTCGTGAAATGATACACATTCTTTTCGGACTACCCTAGCAGAAAGTCCTATCGGCCACGTGGCTTTACGACCGGTAATGCTAGGTTTGGTGATGGGCTCTTGTCTCTCGAGTAACCTTCCGGGAAGTAAACCGGCGTGCCGCCGGACTCAGTTTTGAAGGGTTGAAGCTCGCTAATGAAGGGACGACGGCCTGGTCCGCCTAGTAAGAGGACTCGTTCACGAAGCGCGTTCCTAGAGGTTGGATAGTCCTCGGCCCCGTCAAGGTGGCGCGTGCAGATTCAACTCTGCACGATGCTGTTGATAGGTGATGTGGTATCCACGCCCACTCACTACGGTTGGTAGGAGCGTAATCTCCTCCTATTGCATTGCATTGAACTGCAGCCAATTAAAGCACGGAGGTGCCACGTTATTGTCTGGCTCCAGACTTCATGGGATCTGGCTGGTGTGCACAGCATGGATTACTCTAACATCTGAAGTGGCAAACTATTGCCTGACGTGGCTTTGTGGCTGAATAAACTAACTAGTGCTGGGCGCTGTGCATACCGTAGTTTGCTCTGGACTTTACTCCTGTTTTATCTACAGGCACAGGCACAGGAGACTCGACTGCCCACGCGCTGTACAAGGCAGTACATATATGTAGTAATGGTAGGTTGGCAGCGCTGGACTGCTGCACTTACCTTGCAGGCCATGGTCGGTGTGCTGGTGCTGAGAGCTGCAGCCGCCTGGTATATATACGCGCCAGCCGCGGGTGTCGTAACGACGCCCAGACCTGCCAAGCCGGGGCCACGCCTTCGGACCCCGAGTGACCGCCTGCGCCGCCCTTCCTCTCGCCATNAAGGGGCAGGCGCCGAACAGCGGCCTGGAGGCGTCGTTTGCCGAAGCGCCATTCCCGTTCGTTTTCTCGCTTATCGGAAGCCTATTTACGTTGTGGGAACAATGCGCGCTGTGGAAATCGCCACGTCTCGAAGCCTGGTGGCCACCTGCCTGTCAGAATATCGTTGACTTCTCTACGCCCGGCTAGCCATGCTCGCGTAATTGGGCTCCCGATACGCGGGAAAGTGAATGAGAATCGCTGTCTGGCGGTCATCGCCAGCCAGGTCGGTGATGAAGGCAACGGCGGCCCCGAATACCGTTTCTCAGAGCCTATGTGCAATAACAGCTTCCTTAGTGATGTGAATCTGCGAGCTGTTGTATTAAAGCCGTCAACGTTAGTAATTATTTTTTATCGAGAGAAGAGTTTTTTCTTGCGTACTAGCTCCGCCAGTTTCCGTCATCCGGATAAACAGTTTGCCAAGGGCATACATAATAACACATGATTTCCGTTTTAAAATTATTTCACTAACATCATCTTTTCGCTAAAATGGGAATATATTTACATTTTTCTTTCTTTGCCAGTTCTCTAACGTTTTTACTTTCTGAAATAAATATTGAGAAATATATGTAACTGTACCTAAACTATACAATTTCTCTCGTACAATCTCGCCCGTATCTTTATAAACACATTGAAACAGGACTCAGGTCCTGAAATTATTTTGTAAGGATTTGTGGTCAAACATTTATTTCATTTCGTTCACCTAAAGACAGAGCTTTAATTTTTATGCATCGAGGTAACTAACCGTGTTGTCAAGATTTCAATAAAAAATTGTTTCACCAATTAAGTACGCGTACCGCGAAAAACATATTCGCCGTGGAACGTTTGTGATTGTCCACCCCATCCTCCCTGTTCACAATCATTTTTGTGGTCAAATATTTAATATNTTCGCCGTGGAACGTTTGTGATTGTCCACCCCATCCTCCCTGTTCACAATCATTTTTGTGGTCAAATATTTAATATGTCGTAAATTTAATTCCAAAGAACTACAGCAGTTTTTTTTTAATTTAGGTTTTTTTTGCAGTATTAATTAAAATTCATGTGTCGAGAACAACATATTTTCGTTATGGTNTTCGCCGTGGAACGTTTGTGATTGTCCACCCCATCCTCCCTGTTCACAATCATTTTTGTGGTCAAATATTTAATATTTCGTAAATTTAATTCCAAAGAACTACAGCAGTTTTTTTTAATTTAGGTTTTTTTTGCAGTATTAATTAAAATTCATGTGTCGAGAACAACATATTTTCGTTATGGTTCATTATGTGAGTTTATAACCAATAAATGAAATGAAATGATTCTTTGTAATTCTAAACGCTTGGTTTGTTAGACTGAATGTTAAAGTTCCATATTGGAGGCGAAATTACGACGGAAGATTTCCACGTGCGTAACACTATCGGGACGCAGGGATTTTCCCGGGTGTCGCCTGGTTCTTGCCTCTCTCCTGGCTGCTCTAAGTGACGTGCATGCCTCTAGAGCACGGCGATCGGCTGCATCCAGCGTCGGCTTCTTGTTGCCCGTGCCGACCCCCGGGTGCGTTCAGCGGACACACCCCTTCTGCAGTGCTTAGAGCGGTGGTTCTCAGGCTGTCAAATTGTCACGGTCCACCTACCACGGCAGTTTTTCCATCCAAGTACCAGATTTGTGGGGGGGAAAAACAATTTTAACTACATTATCGTTATACAAATTGCCATTGCCGTCACAAAAAAATTTATATTAAAAATGTTCAGTAGTAGAAAAGTTGTAAATCAGGCGGTACAATAAATAATAAGATGGACTTAGCGGACCAACTGGGACTTATCGATGGACCACCAGTTGCCGGCGGACCTAAGTTTGAGAACCACATGCTTAGAGCTTCGTGTCATTCAGCCGCACCGCTGCAAAGCAGCGCACGCGGAGCAATGTAGCGGGAGAACATCAGCTGCATCTCCGCTGCAAGCAGACGACACACGCTAGTTAGGTGTCGGCATGGCTTCACGCATGAGTAAATGCTGTGCTGTTCATGGAATTACGTTAAATTTTAGTTGAAATGAAGCATTCAATCGTATAATTAATTATGGACGTGAAATGTGGCCAATAATACTATGTTGTATAACCTACTATTTTAATAGTTATTTTTTATTTTATTTTGAAATGTGAAATTTGCCTCTGGATATACTCTAGAAAAGTGTTTCTTAACCTGGGGCCCGCGAGTATATGTATGGGGGTCCGCAGTCTCATCTCTGGACCATTTAACAATAATAAATAAATTCCACCAAAAGTTTCGTAATCGCTACGCTTACTTAGCACGACGAACTTGCTGTTTTTTTTTATTAAGGGGGTTCTTGAAAATTGTGCTTGATTTCCTACGGGTCCGTGGCTGACAAAGGTTAGGAAACGCTGTTCTAGAAGATAATCAATGCCACTGTCACAAACCATCCAGCAGAAGGTAAGCATAAGAACCTCCTAATCGAAGACAGTTTCGCCGCCAGCAGCAGTTTATTCAGCAAAGCGCGCGGTGCCACTTGTGGCGATGACTGGCAGCGCTGAAGCATCTCGTCCGCTGAACGCGCTGCGCGATTGAAGCGCGCTGGATGTGCGAGTGTTGCTAGTGTCGAGTGTGCGTGTGTGTACTTACTGCTGGTGTACATAGCTGCACATTCCATAAGCTGATCAACGAAACTTTCCTTCTTNAGTGTGCGTGTGTGTACTTACTGCTGGTGTACATAGCTGCACATTCCATAAGCTGATCAACGAAACTTTCCTTCTTAACAAAATTCACTCGTGTCGTTTGAAGTGATGAACGCCTCGCAAGTTTTTTGCCAGGATAACTTTATGACGACACGAGATTTTTTCTACGCATCTCCCACACATTTTCGGTTGTAAAATATTCGTGCGGCCCATTTGTTTGTGTATGTTCCTGCGATAGCAGTAATTACGACCGCTATAGCAATATCTCATGCGCACATATGAGTTTTGATGAATGCTTTACGCCCATCTCCCTGGACACTTTGCTGATTACTGATGCTCGTTTTACTTTCGGAAATAAAAGCGTTTCCAGTAGCGGTTTGCAAGACCTACCGTGGCTCAGCCATAGTTTCTTTACTCTCCACAGCTGAACCAGTGCTTCCACGTAGTGTGAAGTGCTGCTGTTGAATATGAATAATACATTTTCCGCGTTTTTGGTACCATTTCTCTGACCTTGTGTCCGTAGTATTTTACATCGATTTCTTTATAATAAATTAACATATCTCTTGTGGGAATACTATTTGCTTTTTTTAAAAAAAATGTTGGATTTTTTTACGCAAGTCATCAAGTCATCTTTATTCGGTACTTGACTATGTAGAACGAGAAAGAGTAATGTATTGAATNTTGATTTTTTTTACGCAAGTCATCAAGTCATCTTTATTCGGTACTTGACTATGTAGAACGAGAAAGAGTAATGTATTGAATAGGATGCGACTATTGACTCACATAATGAGCTTCAGTTCACGGGCAGATCAGTGCTCTTTTCCGTGGCGCCGTCAATGCCCAGGATAGCGGAATTCACAACAGATATGTAGAAATAATTGTTAGATCGATTATATTCGTTCTCTGAAGTTAACATCTAACTGAAGAAATCGATGTAAGTCTGGCAGTCTTACCAGTGGGGCAGTTGGCTTGCAATTTAATTGCACGGATTGTAGCAGTTTTTACCACTTCACTTGTGTGTTGCAATATTTGAGTATATACAGCAATGCAGAACATCTGTGTCTGAAACGGGAATGAGGGAAAAGTCGCCATCGCAGATAGTCGAGATGAAACCTGCAAGCTCCGAAAATGTATAATAGGCGTGCGTACCTTGCTGTGGGTTGGCTACTGTAAACAGTGCTTGGTGAGAAACGGAACGCCGCATGACTTTGTCGTAATTTTACAACTTTATGGTGTGTTTAACGTTACAGTTGTACTTCTCGCGGTCGTGCACAATCCAAACCTAGACGACCCTCCGGAGTACAGTGGATCTGAGCTAACAGAAACTATAAATTATTACAGAAGTTTTTTCTGTCCCCCTTTGTATGAGTTCTAGTCAACATCTGAATATATATTTCACTCTTTAATGTGCCTAAAATACGTATTTAAGGAATGAACTGATAAGCGAAAGACAGTTTTTCGCTGGGATACGTTTTAGATAGCGGTCCAGCGATACGCATTTGGAACACGTGGGGCAGTTTATTTATTTTCGGTCCCGGCTTGGCGTACAGCGACAACGTTTCCGACGGACATTCCCCAGGACCCACCGAGAGGGTTTGGTTATGCGTCTGCGTACCAGATTCGTATTCTAGAAATCATGGGTTCGATCTCGGCCGACTGCACAGCAACGGTTTATTTCCAAGTATTTTTTTTTTGTTTCAGTGTCGTGTAAATGCCTGCGTCTTACCTTGACACACGCGTTCCCATTTCTTCATCACTTACAGTGGCGTACCTCTCTCTCTCTCTCTCTCTCTCTGGGCCGCAATGGTTGAGCGGTTAGACTACTCGCCTCCCACCAAGGTGAACCGGGTTCAGTCCCGCCGGGTCACTTCCGGATTTTCGCAAGTGGGAATCGTGCCGGACCTCATTTCACCCTCATCGGCTCTCAAGGCCTCGTTGTTACAAGCCGCCCAAATCTCTTATTTCGCTCTCTCTACCTCTCTTTCTATCTCTATCTCTCTCTATCGCTCTCTATATCTTTCTCTCTCTCTCACACACACACACACACACACACGACTTCGTATATGTAGATATCGTGTATAGGGCCTAGTGGCATTTTTTTTAAGCTTCTGAACAAAAAAATTTGATTTAACCAGTTAGTCGACATATACTCGAGATCAGTTACTTCTCTCCTGCGACGATAAAACAAAGTCGTTCTGGATACTGCCGTGATCAGCATGTGTGAATGAGAGAAATTGGAGGAATAGGCTGTTTACGGTTCATTGACCACCTTGAAAGCCTTACTTAGGATATACTTTTCTTCTCAATTTGTATCCTTCAGCTATGTGTGAGATAAACATTGTCATTGCCCGTCTCACTTCACTCTTGCGTCATCCAAGTGAGACCGTGTACTTTTTATGACTGGAAATGTGTTAACAATATGCGAATTCGAGCTGTTATATGTATAAACGAAAAATCGTAGACTTTAGTAGCCATATATATACACAGTACACTCCCACTACGAGGTTAAGTCTTAGAACTATTTTTTGATGATTCTCTACCAAATTATCTGGCAGCCCACATGTCAGCGTGCACTGTACCATGTTTGTAGTTATGGGCAGTTATTATTTTTTTTTCACAGGTTTATTTCATAAGTACTGAGTTGACCGTGAACAGCCTCTGAGTGACGAGTGGCGGTGATCGGCAGTAACAGTGACTTGGCACCGCGTGCCGGGGGGCAACTGGCCGCGTGCAGGAGCGATGGGAGCGGCCGGCCAATGGCGGGCCGCCGTTGCCTGACCTTCCCGCGGAGTTGGCCAACTGCTGCGGCCCGGCCCGCGCGCATCCGCCCAGCGCGACAGCGCCGTGTTTCAATAACCGCACGATCCGAAACTCGTTACACCACTTGTGCCCGCTCGGCCCTGTTTTTTTCTTTTTCTGTGCAAGGAGAATTTTCTTTCACGTATCTTGTGGAGTTATCTGGGTCGAACGATCGTGTACTCTAACCGCCATTATAGCTTCCGTCCAAAACAGTAATTAAAATTTATGTGAAGGTAGTGTTCGCATATGGATTGCCAAATGTGTGCATTCGCGATTACGTCTATAAATAGGTATATCTCAACAGTAAACAGAATACATAAAAATAAGTCCTTTAAATATGCGTGTTCTATATAAAATGTATGGAATATTCTCACAAGCACAGTGTACAGGGAGACATTTTTGATCTCCAGGTGAACACTCTGTGATGTCATTCCTCATTAAAATAAGACAGGAAACATAATATGACTTAAAACCTATTCTTATGAAGTGAGGAATGTGTCTTTCCTAATTGATATTTCAAAACTATTTTATTTCAAAGTGTTATAAACTACCCGAGATGAGGTGAAAATGGAAAATTCAGAAATAGTGTTTTCATGAATAGAGGTCTAAAATCTGTCCAACTTTTATGGTTGGTATTATTAAGAAAATATAGGGTCTTCAAGTTTCTGTGGTGCGAAACTTATAACTTAAATATTTATACTGGACCACCTAAATTTTTTATGCTGGACAAAAATTAATTGTATTTAAGTCAGTCAGATTTGTTGACTTTGTCTGAAACTCTCAGGCGAACAGTTCTCGAGGAAACGGTTATAAAGTTTGAAAGGTTGCGAATGTTTGCCGCTCGTCAGTTGTAGAACTTAGGACCGCGTTTTATCATTAAGTAAAGATGCTTATTCAATTGTTTTATTACTTCTAAGAAGTGCTATACTGTATCAGCCACTAAAGTTTTACAATTGTCGTGTATAAATTAAAGAAATCGCTAGTCTGTTCAGATATTCGTGGTTTCATGATTTCATTCAGTTGAAGTCGTTCTAAAGTTTCGTTTTTCACGAAGGCATATTTCATCTAATACTTTGTGTAGATAGTAAGTAAAATTGTTTTCTATTTATGCCTAATTTTACGTAGGGAATCATTCAGTGCGTTTTTACCTGAGTCCAGAATAACCCTTTTGTGCAAATCTGTGTACGTATTATGATGTGATGCAGATAATTTTAAGTACGTATTGTATGTTTTGTTTGTATGCAATCACTTATGTATGTAATGGGTGATTGGATGGGAGAATGGATTGGCGAGTGGGTGCATGCATGCATGCATGTATGTTATGTATGTATGCATTTGTGTGTACGTGTGCACCTACGTCATATGTAGTGGATGGCGTGGATGGATGCACATAACATTCTACATATCTACATGTGTATTTATGGTTCTATATGGGTATGTATGTTTGTTTTCTAAGTAGTCTACAACAATTTCTTTGTGATAAATTAAAACTTTTTATTGGGGAGAACGTTCTGTTGTTTTTATTTTAATTTCGTATTATTTTTCTTTAGTTTGAAATTTCTTTTAATAACTATCCAAATTTGAAGTAATTTTTGTGTAATATGTTAAGTTAATGTTTGGGCCTAATTTCTACTATAGTGGTTTTCTTGTACGTTCAACACGAAGTTCTTCTCTGTCTGCGAGAACATGTTGCGTTTTGAGTCTTCGTACTCATTCTACCGGCCTCTCGCGTCTACGGTGTGACGTGTTGGCCACGTGCGTTGCACATAGCTGATGAGAGTTGTATACGGATGCAGTTCATATGAAGTTTATCTTGATGGTGCCATTTTAGTGAATGGCAGTGCAGTAAGGCTGAACACGACATATACGAGTCATCATTCTCGCCTTAACCTCCAGGGTACTGTTACCATGCCAACGTTTACAAATTTTTCAATGACGCATCGAAGCCCATGTGCGAATGCTTTTTTTTTTACACAAAACTGTTAGGAAAGTTATTTTGACACAACATGTGTGGAAAACTGTACTTTTATGCAATTTAAGATAAAACTATAAGACGCGTGTGTACCGAGACTTATAAACTACTAAACGATATGACACTAGGCTGATATGTGTTACAAACAATATACATAGTTTGCTGTACAGATTAAAAAATTGTAATACATTTTTTATCGAAACCGTTTCGATGTGTTTCCTAAGTTGATGCATCAACCGGTGAGCCCAGACCGGGAACTAACACTTAATGTTATCGCAGGTTTATAAATAAAGTTTGCTCAAATATCACCAGTGTTTGTAAAATATTTTTTGAGCAGTGCCATTTGTATTTGTGAAATTTTGCATACTCTTCTGATTTTAGTTTTGTTCTTTTCACCGTTTACTGGGGTTTTGTTTACATGTTATCAGCTATTCACTATGCCCTATTTTGCTGATTGCTAAGTGGCATGTGTCTGCACTTGCTAAGTAATCGAATAAGTTTTTACATTAGTTCTGCAGAGTAATGTAAATAGTTGAAGAAATTCAAGTGCACCTTCGATTTTTCTGATGTTAATACGTCTTTCAAACCAGATCGACAACATGGGGTACCAGGACTGAAACGGCGGCGAGGCGTTTGCAGGGTGATCCATTTCGTTACCAAAACTTATTGACTAATAACACGATTGAAATAAATGTGCGACAGAGCAATTTTGGGCGTCGGAAATTTTCGGACAGTGTAACTCGTGACTCCAATGTTCTAGCGCGCTTATTTTGTGGTAAAACGAAACTTGAAGCAGTGAAGAACTGAGCCAAATCAGTGAAAACAGTGCAACTAATAATTAGTGCCAGATAACTAATTAATAAAGGGACTGAGTTTCGCTGATTTATTTGTGATTTCCACAAAATGTCGAGAATTACACTGCTACGAGTCACTTGTTCCCAGTTAATTTGCTTGATTCGCCGGTCAGCAGTAGCTTATCAACTGACTTTCAGTGAACTTTATTTCACTGATTGGTATCACTGATTCGGACTTGGAGTGCAGATATGTCAAATTCAGCAATAAAAACAGTGTACAAATTGAGATACTTTTATTTCATTCCCATATCGCAACACAAGTATAGTAAGTACCTGCTAACGCAGGCGTATTCACGTAAAACCCACTCACGGCTCCCCGTCACAACCACACCCTGGTATTATTATTATTACATTTAAATGCTGTCCCCTGACAGCGACACACGCAGTATAACAGGCTCCCGTGCTGAGAACAGGATTGCCGAGCAGTTCTTGCATGAGGAGTGCCATTCGTGTGCCAGAGCCAGCCGAGTCTCTTAGAATGTTTCCTGGAGCTACTGGACGCACCGCAGAACGACGCCCAAATGCACCCAATGCTCGACAGAGTTGTGACCGGAGGACCTGGCGAGCCACTTCAAGCGGACGATATCCTCGGTTTACAACCAGTCATCCACCAGTGCAGTCTAATGTGGATTGGCGTTGTCGTCTGTTAACGGGAAATGGGCGCCCATCGCACTCCCGTCAGAAATCCTGGCGTTCTTGTAGATTATAACATTTCTGTATACCTACAGAACTACCATCAAACACATGAAGGGGTCTACGTTAACATGATCATGCCGTGAACTAAAATTTCATGGTGGTTCTTTTCAGTGATGGTAGCTCGTATGTAACCACTCTGCTGCACTGTTCTCACCATATGTAAACACGCCTTGAATCACTGCAAAGACTGAAACTGGACTCTGTAAACGGGACACCGTTTCACTGTTTTCTGGACCACGTTTTATGTTCTCTGAACCATTCATATCTGGCCAGGGTCGGAGTTAAGGGAGGGAAACAAAAGCTGAATCCCCGGAGCCTTCATGGGAAAGGGGTACTCCACAAATTTGTTATATGTTTTGTTTTAATTATTCCTTTTATGAAATTACGAAATTTTTTCATAAAGCAGTATCATAAATTTTTGAGCGTAGTATTAAAATCACAATTTATATAAAAAAATAATAATAAATCATTTTTGTTTTACATTATAATTATGAAGTCTTTGTTCGATATCATTTCAGTTAATTAATTTCTCTCTTGTGAATTATATAATCCACGCATGTTACAACTGTAGCTTGGTTGGGATCTTGTTATTTGTCAATACATTATTCAAAAACCGTAGCTATTTGTATGTTATCATAATAATTAGGGATCTCCATCCCTTTAAATCCGGCCCTTTATCGGGCAGTGTAGTGGGTTGTGTTGTGTTATGCATTTCGCAACTTCCGGGCATACAGAAACCTCCATTCGAGGTATACACTATATTGGTATACACTATTTCTAGAAATACGTTTGACTGACATTTTCGCTCCGTCCGAAAATCCGCTAGACCCTGAAAACGATGCTCTGGGATGTATAGAGTTCGAGACACCATCTGAGTTTGGCCTGCTTCTGGTTGCCCCGTGATTCTTCGTCGTATAATATTGTCCTATGAATCATTTGCGAGATAATGGTTTTCTTCAAACTCATTTCACTTCAGTAGCGCACTCCTCGCCGCTCTGTCCCGCCTATCACAGCACTTAACACTGCCTGCCTTTGATAGTAGTTACAGCTCCGCATGACGGCTTACATAGACACAATTTGCACAGAAGTGTTGGTAATACATGATATTCTTCTAATGCCGGCACGAAATGTGCAGTCCGCCTTTGCATTGCACTGTTCTCTTTAATTTTTTCACTCAAGTATATAATGGCAGTACTAGTTCATGTGCTATATTTAAGACTTTGTTTGACTTGTCTCAGTCGCATTAAGTTAGATGACGTCCCGAACTTTTGAGTCATTACATGTGACGGCGGTATGGAGGAGACACATTTTAGGCCGAACGAATCATTGCGTGTCGTCTGGAGTCACGAGCTTCAATTAAAACTCCCGAAAAGCCGAAATCGATATCCTTAGAATGCGTAAACTGGTCGAAATATACATGATTGTCTCCCGTACTGGAGAATCAACAGGTAATGTTATCCTAACTGGCCATCATTCTCTAGCTAAAGAGACTGAGTCGAGGGATGATGGCTATGTCACATCTGGACCAGTGATGTTACGATGGATACGGCTCTGACAGCAGACTGTGAATAAATACCAGGTTAACGCAGAGCGTAGCGTCCCACACAACTCGTTAGATACGAATAACGATGGGGTCACGGTGGCGCAGCGTCTAGAGCGCTCGCCTCCCACCAGGGCGAACAGGGTTCGATTCCAAGCGGGATCGCTCACGGATTTTCGTACGTGGTAATCGTGCCGGATGATGCCGTTGGTCGACGGCTTTTCTCGTATCTCGGTGTTATCACATTTATCCCGCCCTTGCATTCAAGCGCTGCTTCGTACATCGCCCCACCTTGATCAGCTCTCAAGACTCCGATATTCAGAGTCGCCCAAATCTATCCTTTCCAAGAATTACGACGTTGATACTCTCGGGAACTAAGGAATTTTCTTCCACAGTGCAAAACTCACAGCGTAGAACAATGTATTTTATTCGTCACGAGTACAATGTTACCCATGTGTGATTTATGAAATAAATAATAATTTACTAGCCGTCATTAGTTCACTCATTTCCATTATAATTGCTAAATTATTGCTGATATTCACGAAGTATAAAATAACCGGAAATAAATTGTTTGCTTAGCATCATTTTGTTTTTCATTATATTCTCTGTCTTAAATATGTATGAAACTTTCAAGAAAGTGATGTTCTGTTGTAGATGCGNACTATAGGGTGTAATGTGAAACTTTCAAGAAAGTGATGTTCTGTTGTAGATGCGCGAACAGTTGATCTCGTATGGCAGTCGCGGGCTTCCANATGAAACTTTCAAGAAAGTGATGTTCTGTTGTAGATGCGCGAACAGTTGATCTCGTATGGCAGTCGCGGGCTTCCAACAGTTTTCACTCCCTTTCGTGTCAACACACAAAAAAATTTCTGTAGTTTTACAGAAAAAACTTTTTGGAAACTAGTTGCCAAAAAAGGTTTTAGTACCATTACAAGTTAATACTTGTAAATTTCAAAAGTGTCAGTATTACTGTAGAATTTTTCTGTAGTTCTACCATTTTTGTTTTTGTACAAGTACAATTTCAGNTTTCAAAAGTGTCAGTATTACTGTAGAATTTTTCTGTAGTTCTACCATTTTTGTTTTTGTACAAGTACAATTTCAGTAGGTTTACAACCAACCAAATGTTTTGTATAAGTACTAACATTTGTATTTTTACAAAAAAAATTTCTGTTCTGTTTTCAAAATTGTTTTCCGTAAACATGGCATAAAAATTTCATGCTATTAGAATGTATGTGTGTAGTGTCGTGTGAAATATTTCGGACAGCTGTGTATATATACTGATACACCGTCGCTGTTGCATTAAACTGTATTTGTGTATATATGTACATACTAGCGACCCGGCCCGGCTTCGTCCGGGTACAATTTTGTTTATAAGTAAATAAATTAGGAAAAGACAAAATGTAATAATATACTATCATTTAATCATTTGATGATATTACATTAACATACATACATACATACATACATACACATCACGCCCGTCTTCCAGAGGGGTAGGCACAGATTATGGACCTTCATTTACCACGATCCTGACATACCTACCTCCTTCGTTTTATCCACATTCATACATCTCTAATATAACAATATTATNATTTACCACGATCCTGACATACCTACCTCCTTCGTTTTATCCACATTCATACATCTCTAATATAACAATATTATATGATAGGAGTTTAGAAAATTTCTTTGTGTACAACGTTAATCGTTTTGCCTCCTACCGCCAGCACAAAAATATTTCTGTTTTACGTGACACGCGAAAGAGCTACGTGTAGTTGTCGTTGTGAAAAACATGCTCCACTCAAATCCACTCCAGCCACATTAAATGTTTGACCCTGTNAGCTACGTGTAGTTGTCGTTGTGAAAAACATGCTCCACTCAAATCCACTCCAGCCACATTAAATGTTTGACCCTGTGCCTTATTTATGGTCATACCAAAACAAGCACTTATTGGAAATTGCAAATCCGAGGAATCATTGGTATTATAGGTATTAAAACAGTTTCTCCAATATCGCAGCCAGTAAGAATAGTACCTTCTATGAGATAACTTTTGAAAATTTGTATTTGTAATCTAGTCCCGATGCAGAATTTCGGTGGATTTATATTTAGCAATACAATTATGGGAGCTCCAACTTTAAAAATCAGTTTGTGTGGTGGCATTCCAGAAGGATTCAACGAATTAAGAAATTCTGTGGGATAGTGCACAACTTCTTTACTGTTGAGTACTGTATCTACCGAGTAATAGACTTGTGTTTGCGCATTGAATTTTGCGACCACTAATTCATTAATAGTTTCGACTTGTTCATAGTAGGCGATAATAACGCTCTTTCTTTGAACCACGATAAAGTCTTATTTGAAATGTCGTGTATTTCAGCGTATACGTTATATATCAGTTGTTGGAGGTTGGTAACTAAAACACATATATCCCTATTGAGAAACAGTTTTCCACAATTCATTGGCAGCTCTCCATTTCCGACTTTCAGTAGCATGTCAGCAAACGTGTTATCTTCTGAAGACATAAGTACTCTCATGTTTGTTTTAAGTGCTAGTTTTGTTACGTTGGGCTAAATATACCATATTTTTAATTATGCATTGGCTTCAACAGCCACACCTCACACCCCACGCCCCCGCCCCCGCCCGCTTTCATGTCCGTGCGCGCGTCTCGATTTTAGAAATTACTTTTTCACAAAACATTTCATAACTTTTAAAGTATTGGCGATAATTGGGCGCTGTAAAGGACATTTATTATATACATTAAACAGCTTTAATTATGAATTAATTTATTTTGATAAAGATTAAGTTCTTTATGGTTAGAAAATACAGCGAATCTTACGATTGTTTTTACTGCGTAATTTAAATTGCAAATACGTTTATTACTACTTATCTATTAAAGATGGATATTTGCTACCGCTGATTTTTTTGTAGATCATTTAATTTTGCACAGTTATTTCGTACATGATTTTGTTATATCTCTAAAGGATTTGGCAGCGTATTCCATGAAAGCGCGCTGGCGTCAAACTTTTTTCTGACTTTACTCACTAATACCGTTANTTTCAAAAGTGTCAGTATTACTGTAGAATTTTTCTGTAGTTCTACCATTTTTGTTTTTGTACAAGTACAATTTCAGCAGGTTTACAACCAAATGTTTTGTATAAGTACTAACATTTGTATTTTTACAAAAAAAAGTTCTGTTCTGTTANATAAGTACTAACATTTGTATTTTTACAAAAAAAATTTCTGTTCTGTTATCAAAATTGTTTTCCGTAAACATGGCATAAAAATTTCATGCTATTAGAATGTATGTGTGTAGTGTCGTGTGAAATATTTCGGACAGCTGTGTATATATACTGATACACCGTCGCTGTTGCATTAAACTGTATTTGTGTATATATGTACATACTAGCGACCCGGCCCGGCTTCGTCCGGGTACAATTTTGTTTTTTACAGCGATACACAAGTAAATAAATTAGGAAAAGACAATTACATTATTATATGATAGTAAATTAGTAAACTACTATAATGTATAACATACATACATACATACATACACATCACGCCCGTCTCCCAGAGGGGTAGGCACAGATTATGGACCTCCATTTACCACGATCCTGACATACCTACCTCCTTCGTTTTATCCACATTCATACATCTCTAATATAACAATATTATATGATAGGAGTTTAGAAAATTTCTTTGTGTACAACGTTAATCGTTTTGCCTCCTACCGCCAGCACAAAAATATTTCTGTTTTACGTGACACGCGAAAGAGCTACGTGTAGTTGTCGTTGTGAAAAACATGCTCCACTCAAATCCACTCCAGCCACATTAAATGTTTGACCCTGTACCTTATTTATGGTCATACCAAAACAAGCACTTATTGGAAATTGCAGATCCGAGGAATCATTGGTATTATAGGTATTAAAACAGTTTCTCCAATATCGCAGCCAGTAAGAATAGTACCTTCTATGAGATAACTTTTGAAAATTTGTATTTGTAATCGAGTCCCGATGCAGAATTTTGGTGGATTTATATTTAGTAATAAAATTATGGGAGCTCCAACTTTAAAAATCAGTTTGTGTGGGGGCATGCCAGAAGGCATGAATGAATTAAGAAATTCTGTGGGATAGTGAACAGTTTCTTCATTGTCGGGTACTGTATCTACTGAGTAATAGACTTGTGTTTGTGCATTGAATTTTGCGACTACTAATTCATTAATAGCTTCGACTTGTTCATAGTAGGCGATAATAACGCTCTTTCTTTGAACCACGACAGCGTATTATTTTAAAGGTCGTGTATTTCAGCGTATACGTTATATATCAGTTGTTGGAGGTTGGTAACTAAAACACATATATCCCTCTTGAGAAAAAATTTCCCACAATTCATTGGCAGCTCTCCATTTCCGACTTTCAGTAGCATGTCAGCAAACGTGTTATCTTCTGAAGACATAAGTACTCTCATGTTTGTTTTAAGTGCTAGTTTTGTTACGTTGTGCTAAATATACCATATTTTTAATTATGCATTGGCTTCAACAGCCACACCTCACACCCCACGCCCCCGCCCCCGCGCGTTTTCATGTCCGTGCGCGCGTCTCGATTTTAGAAATTACTTTTTCACAAAACATTTCATAACTTTTAAAGTATTGGCGATAATTGGGCGCTGTAAAGGACATTTATTATATACATTAAACAGCTTTAATTATGAATTAATTTATTTTGATAAAGATGAAGTTCTTTATGGTTAGAAAATACAGCGAATCTTACGTTTGTTTTTACTGCGTAATTTAAATTGCAAATACGTTTATTACTACTTATCTATTAAAGATGGATATTTGCTACCGCTGATTTTTTTGTATATCATTTAATTTTACACAGTTCTTTCGTACATGATTTTGTTATATCTCTTAAGGATTTGGCAGCGTATTCCATGAAAGCGCGCTGGCGTCAAACTTTTTTCTGACTTTACTCACTAATACCGTTANTAAGGATTTGGCAGCGTATTCCATGAAAGCGCGCTGGCGTCAAACTTTTTTCTGACTTTACTCACTAATACCGTTAATACTCAACTCCTATAAATGCTAGGGAAATTTTTAATACACACAAACCTTCCTCGATAAATGCAGATCCTAACATTAAAAACCGCATTCAAATCCGTTCAGTGGTTCTCGAGATTAGCGCAGTCATACAGACAGACGCGCGCCAGGGACTTCATTTTATACTGTGTTGTAATGCACTTTCATAGAAGAACTAAAGTAAGCTTAGGAATTACTTCTCCATAGAGTCACTAGTATACATTCTAGATGTTTTGTTTCCTTGTCATACGAGTCAAAAAATAAGCTGCATTAAAAACTCGATCTTTTGTGGTTTTTATTGCATTTTTACAACAATAGAAACACCGCCTTAAAAATTACACTATAGTGCTAGAAGACAGTTGATGCCACTTCAGAATTCCCAGACTTGTATAAGTTGTGATCTTTCCATTCGTTAGTTTGTTCCAACGCCGTCTGGACGTCTCGTGGCAAGACGGCGTGAACCATCGGAGAGCTAAAAGGTCATGATACTGGCTTTCATTCAATTTCTGAAGTTGTGCCGATATTCAGTGTTTATTGTTCTACTGTATTATGTGTGTATACAGAAAACCACATGGAAGNCAGTTGTCAGCGGCAACAGACAAGCCACATCGGCTGATATATTATATGTAGGAGGTGCCCAGTACATATTCACCAGGTCGGTGTCGCGTTCTTTGTAACCCATCGTGTATAGGGGCAGATGACCCACCGGTTTGCAGTTTGTTATTTATAGGTGGATTGTGTGCTTCGTGTGTGATACAGGCTTCATGACACAATAGTTTCCATTCGTCAACAAGGAACCTAGCAGGCTTGTGGAGAGCTCCGTGCTGATTTTGGATGCATTCACGTGGCATTGTTTGGGTCCGTTAGTCCGTCTGAGCACGTAATTGACTAATGACTTCTGGTAATACTGTATTTCCCTGCATGGACACCATGTACCTCCACAAAGAGGGAATATTACAGTATGAAAAAGCGCTATGTCATAGATCCCAGCTGTGCATAATAGTTTAAGAAGCATTCTAGAGAGTTCTGTTGTGGCCATCATGTCCGCCCGACTGGAATAAATCGAGCATTCATGCGACACTCGGGAGAGCTTCCTTCACACACAAGATCCCTCAGATACAGATATCCTGGAGCTGTAGCGACCTGTCCAGGTTCCTGACAGCGTGGGTTCAAACTCTTTCCAGGAGTATTCTGTCCACCAGTGGAATATGTGCCTCATCAGCTTGCTGGACTTCGTCAGGCTGGAGGCTGCTCTAAACAATACTGGGTCCTGTTACATTAAGTTTGTTGCTTCGTAGCAGTATGCTAATTGTAGGTAATTGTGTAAAGTATGGGTGAGATTCTAGATATAATACCCCGAAACTCTGGTTCTTCATAAATAAATATGGGAGTCTTTGGGAAAACAAATAACTGTAGTTTGTTCTGGTGAAGGATACTGCAGTGATTCTTCTTTTAATATAGCTAAAAAATAGTATTGCAGTAAAAGGACTGTTTAAAAGTGTTTGGACTGTTAGAAAAAGCACATAAAATTTGGCACATTTTGTATATTGTATTCCTGTTGAATTATCAAATATACTTGTATAGGTTAGTTTTAACTATAGTATCACCTTAAATTAATGAGTGCCAGAGAACATGAAATATTCGGATATAATTATAATAAGAACTCTTTGAATCACTCATTGCATGTCTGATACAATACAAATTTGCTTCAGAACAATAAGGGTAGGAATGTGTAGAAAGTGTTAACTCCTGTGTTACCTCTGTGCCACATGATTAGTAGGTANTAGGAATGTGTAGAAAGTGTAAACTCCTGTGTTACCTCTCTGCCACATGATTAGTAGGTACAGAAGTATAAAGCCCTTCACGTACTTCGTTACTTTGTATAGGTATTATAAATAAGTGTTCTACATTGAAACTAGATAAAAAAAATCTTGTAAAGTATAAATTTATTTATTTATATACATAATCNTGCGCAACTAAATGCACCGTAATTGTAGCCCGGAAAACCCGACATTAACGTTAAGAGTAAATTTTGTGTAAACACGCAGTTTAGCGACCACAGTCGAGCATGCCTGTTTCGGTGCACAGGCAGCATTAGTGTTTCCTGCTTTGGTGGACTGTTATGGAGCACATTGCATGATCAGGTAATGATACCTAAGGCAAGTTACAATGTAAGTGTGTGCCACGTAATGTGTGCGCATGCATATTGTAAATCATGTTGTGTACAGGCGTTCCAAACTAATAACGGGTGTAACGTATTGTACTTATATGATATTCGAAGTCTCTTTTAGTGTGTTTTTCAAGCTAATAAAGAGAACGAGACGCTCGTGCAAACACATTATATTACTGTTTGCTTACATACTCGGCACTTAGATAGTTGATGTGTGTGCATATTCAGATTTGTCTTTATGGTGTGTATGTGCGCAGTGTGCATATATCATACTAATAGATGATGGAATTTTTGTACACGGATATCTCTTGTTAACGTGGCAACTTTGAGTGCCTTGCAATGGTTGTCTTAAATATAAACTACGTACCCACTTCCTCATGTGCCCCTAACGTTCGAAAATAAATCAGAGTGGATAAAAAAAGGTTTAGATGTTTTATGCTTGTATACAACCTTAAGTACTCTAGTCGCAGACACAAAGGCGAATATATGTTTCAAAACTGTAATTTTGGGCTGCTAATAATTTTATCACCTCTGTGGCAATATTTACTATACATATTTCGTATTATTTCAAATGACTTAATTATTGCCGAATTCCAAACTGCATCAGAAAACAAAATATACCCTATACCTTAAAAATACAAAAATAAACCATAAATCCACATAAATCCCATGTGGTGGATAACTCGTTGTAGGTACTAGCTACAGAAGTTTTTTTTCCGGGACATTTGTTTTTATACCAAACGAAAGAACTAATGAGCATGCATACCTGTTATATAGTAAGTGTTTTTTTTTAAAACTGAAAATACGTTAATAGGTTTTAAAGAAAATCGACAGGTTTTTTAAGTTCAGGAATGAAAATAACTAGAAATTCCGCATTCTGGAAACAGTAATCATTCTACGTGTTTCATTTTGTTGTTTAGCCATTTGAGACGACATGTTACGTGAGGTCTAAGAAACGCTGCTTCCGTAGTTTATTTCCGGCTGGGTATCCGAGATCCGCGCCAAAATCGAACGGTGTTGGGACAGTGGTCAGGCTGCAGACACGGGTTTGTTTTGAGGCGCTGCCTTCCTAAGAACACAGACCGTCAACTTCGCGTTTCGCACACTGCTATACTCTCAGGCCTGTATTTTAAGGCGTCCGAGGCAGAGAAGCGCGGGAGCGATAATGGCTAAAGTGTTACGCGCGTCAAGTGCGCCATCGTCACTAAGCGCAGGGCCCTGAACTGGCGTGCACTCTTCTCGTCTTACAACGTTCGTTTTATTGGTGGAAAGTCTGTCGCAAGATTACTGTAGTTTTGTATGTGTCCGAGGCGTATATTTTGAGATACGGCGCTATGAGAGAGCCGTTTTTAGCTACGCCGTGGAGTGGTCTGAAATGGTGTTTCTAATATACGTAACGTCTGAAAGCACTCGGCATACGTCGTCTGAAGTGTGTGTGCTTTTCCCAGATCTACACATAGGGCGCACGTCAAATAGTCTCGTGAAGAGACGTGTACTTCAAACACTGTGCAACGCAGTTCAAGCGCCAGGTGGCCGTCACACTCGCGTGTCGAGGAGGCAGGAGTCGGTGTCGTGGTAAGACACCCTGTCGACATTCGTGAGGACCCGGGTTCCATTCCCGGTACGGACATCCTCATTCCGGCTCGGAACCCACTTCACGCCAATACTGGGGTAGTTCCTTAATACCGAATATCGCCGCTTGCTTCCCCGTATCTTTGTCCAAGCCATTAATGCCGTATCTAACGACGCCGCTGTTAACGAGACGTGAATCCATAGGTTATAAATTTTAAAACTACAAGTGGACCGAATTCCATCCTCTGCATATATCCCTGATATCGGCTCCCGAATAGTAAACATAATTGAAAAAAAAAAAATCTCGTATTCTGGCGCTGACCTTTATGTTCATTTACAATCGGTTATTCAAATGACCCGCACGTTTNAAAAAAAAAAATCTCGTATTCTGGCGCTGACCTTTATGTTCATTTACAATCGGTTATTCAAATGACCCGCACGTTTACAGTATATATCAGGAATATTTAACGTGAATTGAAGATGATTTGGTTGCTTCAGAACGCTATTAGATGATGTTTACTAAAATTTCGAAGCGANATATTTAACGTGAATTGAAGATGATCTGGTTGCTTCAGAACGCTATTAGATGATGTTTACTAAAATTTCGAAGCGAGCATTAGTGAAAGCGGTGTGCTAACTGCCAGTCGAAATCACGTCGTGTTTGCTTATATGGTGGCAAAGTAAAACCGTTTAGTGTTGGTAATGAGAAATAGTTTACGTGCGCGCTGTCTTAATTTGTAATTCCACAGTTGGTAGACACCGAGCAGGAGACCTTCCGCTCGGAGCCCACTTTACTCTCCGAGGTCCCGTATCTGTAGTCTTTCTGCGCGTATACGCGCGACGTGAAACTACAACTTCTTGTTCGGCTACGGAACGTTATCACAGAGTCCCGTTCGTCGGGTCGCGGGTTCGAACCCGCACGAGTGCACTGGGAGTGTGGTTTCTATCGTTTCCCAGGAAAATGTGTTTCGCGCAGTTTCTTATCACTGGACGTTCCTAATTCTTCGTCCATTTGATTAATTTACGTTTAGCCTGTCGGTACGAACGATGAATGGACTTTTCGAACCGAAGATGTTTTTCTTTAAAAACAAGAAAAAAAAATAACGTTTATTGGACTTACGTACCGGCGTGGGCTAAATACGCGCCTTGTAAAAGGCAGCAAGCTTCAAATTGACGTTGACCGCAACGATATGTTGACGTTGCGGCTAATCCCAGTTGCTTTCACACTGAACGGCCAGTTCTATGATAACCTTGGTGATGGAAAGACGTGACTGTCTCCGTATTCTCTCCGTAGCAGTCGTGCCGAAATTGTTCGCTTGGCAGGGGGGAGGGGGGGGGGAGAATTTTTAGAAACTAGTACACGTACACCGGTAGACAATACAGAAGAATCTGGGAGCATCCCTTTAACAGCGTGTGAGTTCTGATGCGCGGCTTGCATGGCAATACCTCCCCTCTCTTCGGTAATTGTTATACTCCTTGCAGACAATATTCCTTATTTCAGGATGGACTTTCACAGATCCTGTACACATCTCTGTTTCTGTTTACTGAGGTTATGTTGGCGACAGGAAAGGAGTAGTGTGTGATACTCGAGAGTCAGTAGCGTACTGCCTCGTGGACGGCCGGCCCCTCACTGGTGAGCAAATACCGAAGTCAAATCCCGGTCCCCGTAGCGGGGTGTTGTTGCTGAGCGGAACGTGCGCCTGGAGCGATACCTTATAGTCCGTTCACGGTTACTTACTACTTTTCTGAAGTCTTTGCTAAAGTTCTACTTCCAGGATATTCCTCCGCCTCATACAAACAGAGCTTAACCTGGTCTAGGGAATCGCACCAAAGGAACAACGCACCGCATTTGTGCGCATTCAGTTCAACAATATTTTGTATAAGAACTATTTATTTCTAGATATTACCGGGGCAGCGGTGGCGTAGTGGCCAGGGCGCTCGCCTCCCACCACGGCGATCCGGGTTAGATCCCCGGCAGGTTCACTCCCGGGCTTTCGCATGTGGGAATCGCGCTGGACGATGCCGCTTGCCGGCGGGTTTTCTCCGGGGTACTCCCGTTCCCCCCGCCCTTGCATTCCAGCGCCGCTCCATTCTAGGGTTTAATTTCTGTCATGCTCGGGGATGACGGTCACCTACGGGTCCCAGACGGGAAGACCGTCACTCGGAGGGTGTTGCCTTGCCCTGGGTGCGCTCCCCACACGCCATTATTATTATTATTAGATATTACCAACACACACATTTTCTCCCTGTTTTTATTAGTATTAGTTATTAACGTAAATATTATAATTTATAGATAAAATATAATAGTGTGATTCGACAAGCGTGAAGAAACCGCGTTGCGGACAACGGCAGTTGGGTCGTGTGCTACGGGCGTAGCGCGGAATCCAGCGGGATGGTCGCACTCACCTTGCAGGCCATGGCTGGAGCTGTAACTGACCACAGACGGGCGCTCGGCGGCATATATAGCGCGCCGGCGGGGTGTCGTAACGAGGTCCGGCCGCGCCCGCCCGCTCCTCGCTCCCGCTCGCACCCCGGGCGAGGCGCCAAGCCTCCGCGCTGCCTTCCTTTCGCGGCTGTCGCGCCGCGCCTTGGTCCAGCCGACCGCACGCAGATACTAACTCTGCCGTAGAACGACGTGGGCCGGTATCCATGCATGCAAAGGATGTACACGATAAAGTGAGTGCTCTTGAACTCAGCCTTTGAAAACTCACCTCGCCCACCTGCGTATACTGAGTGGCATGCGCCCAGTAAAGTTGGTAACGATTGACGGAAAGTAGTTCCATATCTTAACGTTGAATGAAAACTGTCAGGTAACCATTTGTGATAACGGAAATTATTTTTTCTATTTATGTTTCTTTTAATGCGTCGAAGTAAGAAAATGACTAGATTTGTAAAATATTTTCTTCCCTTAATAATTTCGCAGTTTTACCCTGACCGGCACGTGAATAAAGTAACGAGGTTTACGTCGTGGAAGTTGTCATAGCACCAAGCGCAGTGGTCGCCTGCCTATCAGAAGCTCCGCTACACCCTTACAGCGATGCTCACGTGATTGGGCTCCCAGTACACGGAAAAGCGAGTGAGACTCGCGTCCCAGGAGACACCGTGAGGAACCTTCAAAAAATCACCCCAGGTTTAACATGTCTGGCTGTGTATTTTTTTAACAACTCGGGTACAAGGTTCCATACAGTTAATAACTTTAAAGTATTATAATTTTGATTGAACGAAACTTTCTTTTGTTTATTGTCTCTAAATTATAATGATTATAATTATAATTATTCTTTCGTAATAAATTTGAAATTAAAAGGACGGGAACATTGTTGCGTTGGCAACGACTAGTAAGAAATGTTTTACATTTATATGTTATTTAATTATGTTCTTATACGCCATTTCTGAAGTGAATATTTGTATTTTTACGTAGCACTGGTAGAAACATATTTCTTTGTTACGTAATATAATTATTTATATATTAACTGTTTGATTAGTTAATAATACGGTGCGTGTCCTAGAAACTTAGCGTGCTTTTTTCCCATGAAGTAAAAAAACGTTAGGCGGTGCATGTCCTTTCTTTTTTGTTGAACTTACATTGCTCTCCGTATTTGTTTGGTAAATTTCTCAGCTCTCGCAGCAGGCGAATGATAGTTTGTTTAGATTTTATCATATTTTACACTTATATAATAAATAATGGTGTCTGAATTCCTTACCCACAATGAAAACGCTTACTAAGGCTTACTTCTTTGTATTCGGATGAGATGGTAGGGTGGTTACAACTTCGAAGTTGGCAAAACTGTTGACATGAATATCTTGTTCGATGGAGCGTTTTTTTTTTCTCTTTCGGTGAAAAATACATACAGTTATCAAGTAAAGTTGGTACACGTACTTTAAACCTACCCTAGTTAAGTGACAAGGGCGAGTTTTGAACGTACGAAGTTTGTTTCTAGCCGCGAACGACGTTTATGCCTGGTTTTTATTTAAGGACCATAATTTTTTATACATCAGAACTTTGTAACTTCCCCGTAAGTGTTCGAAATACTTTCACGCAACGTTATTAGACGTTTCAGTGAAATGAATATTTTTTTCAAATCCGAAATAAATTTTCCCAATGTACTAAAACTCAATCTGGAAGGGGGGAAAGATATATAAACAATGCATGCAGAAAAAATATGGGGGAAATAAAAGTTAACATTAAATACTTGGTAACACTGTTAATGTGAATATGATATTTAATTATTCTTGTAACCATATGTATATATAAATATACAAATTTAAAATAATTTTATATTTCCATATTTATGTACTTATAATTATGTATAAAATTAATTAAAATAATTTTTTATTTGCATATTTATATACCTACATATAATTATGTATAAAATAAATTGAAATAAATTTATATTTATATATTTATATATCATTGTTAACGTATTTTTTTCTGGAGCGAAAGAGTATGTGGGTTTTCTCAGAGTGCTCCCATATTTTATTCCTTGTAAATTGTATGGTGAAAATCCTTTTGTGGGTTCAAGCTAGGCTCTTTATTGTAAATAACCGCATTTATATTTTTAAAAAATGACAGTTAACGTTCTGACACCGTGAGGTGAACATCTATTTGGAAGCTCTCTCTCGTCATACCACGAAAATAAATTGCGAATACGAAGGCCTGCCTTTGACCTCAACGATCATGGAGCCGCGACCTGCATCATCGCTAACTGGTTGTCGCCAGTGCCGATTCTGTGATCGAGTTTTCACCTATGGTCAAAATGCTCGTCGGCATGAGAGAACGGCCTGTACTAAGAGTCCTTTTCGCGCGATGAAGCTTTACGACATTGGTACCATGCAGTTTGTGCAAGGTGATACATCGATAGAACGTATCGAGATCTGCAAGGATTCATCTACTGGGAGTCAGCAAGTGTTGTCAGCAATACCTCTTGCTGCATCGATGGGTACAGATTTTACCTGTCGATTATGATGACAATTAATGCTAAATACGGAATGAATGCTGTAGAGTCGGTTTGTGTGGAATGTACACCTGCAAGACTTTCACGTGAAGTCGACGAACTTCAAATGAACGGTCGTCGACTCCAAATACTGATGAGCATACAACACTCGCTACAAAGAAAAGCCAATTTAATATAGAATACAAAACAGTAGGTGAAGGTGACCATGAAGAGAGTATTGATGAAAATGAACATGAAGACAGTGATAGTGCTGAAGACGATNGTAGAGTCGGTTTGTGTGGAATGTACACCTGCAAGACTTTCACGTGAAGTCGACGAACTTCAAATGAACGGTCGTCGGCTCCAAATACTGATGAGCATACAACACTCGCTACAAAGAAAAGCCAATTTAATATAGAATACAAAACAGTAGGTGAAGGTGACCATGAAGAGAGTATTGATGAAAATGAACATGAAGACAGTGATAGTGCTGAAGACGATGATGACTATTTTCTCGATGCACTGACATACCCCTCCAACGCATTTGCTGCAACAAGCGACATGAAGAAGGCAGAAGACCCCGAGAATACTGGCAGCCTACTTCCCGAAGACCCAAATGAATTTGTTCATTNGCACTGACATACCCCTCCAACGCATTTGCTGCAACAAGCGACATGAAGAAGGCAGAAAACGCCGAGAATACTGGCTACCTATTTCCCGAAGACCCGAATGAATTTGTTCATAGGTTCTGATATTTGATGACCTTCAAAAACGCGGGTATCTCACGCACATTAACGAGATATATTCAGTCGTTAGTAAACAGAAGGATCGGGGATATACCGCATGACCTGATAAACTGTTTTCTTCTAAAATTTTAATTATAAAAAAATAATAAATTTTTATTATAAAATAATTAGTTTTATTTTATTTTTGTGTGTCGTATCCTCTTTTCCCTTCCAACTTTAAAGTGATGCTATGAGCACTGGACTATTAGCGGAAAGATCTGCATATCGAATCATAATATAGACTTTAGTATAAAAATGCATGGATGGTTGACTGCATACAAAATATTATCTTTGTCGACATGTACAAATTTGGAGACAGTTAGCGAACGAATGTAATTTTTATACATACGGCTGGGGGACAAACCGAAAGATTGATCGAAGAATCGATCGAAGGATTGGGATTGATCGAAGGATTGCAGAGGAAGATTCCTAAGGATTGGGATTGATTGATGCATTGGCATGCGTCGCTGTGGATTGCGGAGAGGATTGTGGAGCATGTGGTGCGGATTGCAAAGGATTGGTGTGGTGTGGATTGGTGTGTGGATTGGAGTGGATTGGTGAGTACGGTGTGGATTGCTGTGTGTATTGGAGTGAATTGGTGTGTGGATTGCTGTGAATTGCTGCTTGCGGTGCTGATTGATCGAAATATTGCGAGGTTGATCAAAATATAGATAAAAATATGGTTTTTAATTAATTAATTAAATATTTTTTGGAATTTTTTGGATTTTATAAAAGTTTCTAGAATTTATTTTGGGTTAAAGGTCATGGGTTTGGGGTCAAGGTCACAGATGTGAGGCAAAGGTGAAGGTCACCCAGATATAACATGTTGGTCGGAGTCATCAGTCCACCAAGGTGTTGAAAAATGTAGATAAATAAAAAACGAAAAAAATGAATAGGCGTGTAGGGTACAATCGACAGAATCAGCAAATGTGAGGGGAGTGGAGGCCTGCCGACTAATTAACCAATGAGAAACATTGGATGGGGAGGGGAATGTTAACACACTATGATTGATTGGAGGGTGTCAGTCGTCTACTGGATATGGTGCTGTGAGGGACCTCCGAATGTAAGTTTTTAAAAACGATAAAAATAATAATTTCTAATAATCAATTATTGTTAATTTTTGTATAAATTCTTAAGACATTTTTGGGATTTTAAACGATTTTTGGGTTTAATGTCAAAGGCCATCCGGTTTAAGTCAAAGATCAAGGTCATCTGGATCCAAGATGGCAGTAGTAGTAAGTGACGCAATATGCTCGCTGACTTTTACGAATTGGTTCAGTTTTGACCATTTTGTCGAGTTTGGTTTGCATGGTCATTTAAGGTCATGGTTAAAAGGTCAAGGTCACCTAGGTTCACCAGGCCGTATGGGTGACGTTATGACATGGTGGCTGGTCGGTTACAGTCTCGTCCCCTCAAAGCCAAAACATTCGAAACTTTATTTTAATATAAATATATTTGTATTTTTTAAAATAATTTTTAGCAGTTTTATAATGATTTAGACATTTTTGAAAATTTTTGCGTTTAATTTCAAAGGTTACCAGGTTAAGGTCAAATGTCAAGGTCACTTCGACTCAAGATGGCAATTGTAGTCAGTAACATAATATACTCGCTAACTTTTATGAATATATTAAATTTTTACAATTTTTTTCGAGTTTTTTTCAAGGTCAATTAAAGTAAGAGTTATAAGGTCAAGGTTGAATGTCAGGTCAACGTCACCGACATACAACATGGCTGACTAGATAGACACTGGTTGACCTGGCGAGGGCCGGTCGTGTCGGGAGCTTAGTCGATCCACTTGTCATCGAACCGCGGACCTCCTACATGTACATCTTTAAATACTTTTTTTTTAGTATTTTTAATATAAAATTTGGGATTTTAATAATTTTTCTGCTTTTTTAAAAATTTATTTGGGTTTTCAAGGTCTCGGGTACATGGTCAAGGTCATGGGTCAAGGTCAATGATCACCTGGATATTGCGGTTGGGTGACCGGAATGACAGAGCATGAACGGTGCCTGGCGCCTTTGCCCGGTGCCCTCTGTGTCCCATTTAAAATGCAATATTCCCGACTTCTCTATTTTCTACTGTATATATCATACAAAATGACGTTCACAGGTGTTGTTTACAAGCAGTTGACGTGCATTGCCATGGTACATTCGCTGAACAATAATGCACAGAGACAGGAAACAAATGTACATCGATTTTGTATTTTAGCTTATTTCACGTGACGACTTGTATGCTGGGAGAGTGCGCAATTTTAGTGTACCGTGTAAATTTGACTGTACGAAGGCTTGTGATTTACGAGTGCTATTAAGTGTGTTTCATTTCGATTCTTTTAAAATGACGTGTTGAATCATATTATTCTGCGAAAGTAGAGTGTTTCTTTGCAATTATGTCCATGGGATCTGTTAAAATATAATTATTCTGCGGAAATACGAGTGTTTGTGGGGTTTCGACAAATTGAATAGACGTTAACGTGTTCTATACACGGGTTATCGGCAATAAATCGTCAAGGAGCTACATTCTCCGCTTACACGAGTGAGTAACGTAATTTATACACTAGTTTTTGCGTGGAAAGTAAGTGTAGTGAATTGTACTGTGTAGTATCGCGTTGAAGGGCTTACGTACTTCTGCCACCAGCCATTCAAAATGCAGAACACCTAACGAAATTGAACCTAACTTCACGAAAGTTTGTAGTTTTTACTGTGATTGTGTATAAATGATATTCAATCGTAGTCCCCTCGCACTGAAACTTACTGTTCAGGCGTAGCCAAACACCACATACTGGACCAGAGTCCCAGCGCCAGCAGGGGAGTCCATCCCCAAAACAGTGATTCAAGGCTGTTTATGTAGGTATGGGGCTTGACGCGCTCTCGCATCCGCAGAGCTTAGAATTTGCCATGTAAACAAAAATAGAGTGTGTGTGCAGGCGCACAAAAAAAAAACCCATCAATATTGAAATAAGAAAAAAGGAATGTTTGAAAATATCTATTAACATTAATAATATTTATTGAATTAATATAAATTTTGTTTGTATATGATATAAAATATTGATATATGTTGTGCAAGGAGATAGGTGTAAATTATGTAAAACTAAATGGTTAAAAGGAGACTGTAGACTATAGTGTTATAAAATGTATAATGATTGTGAATTGATTAGCAGAAAAAGGCATTATAAGCAAATGTTTTGCTTTCAGGTTAATGTGATATCGTAATAGTGTAACACACACACACACACACACACACACATATAAATATATACGCTGAAGAGCCAAAAAACACTGGTACACCTGCCTAACATCGTGTAGGA
>NQII01000388.1:776669-805291 GCA_002778355.1 Clitarchus hookeri | reverse complement strand
TTGACGGGGTCGGCGATGTAGTCGACGATGCGGCGCGTGCCGTCCGCCTCGAGCAGGCTGTAACTGCCGCGCACGACGCCGCCCTCGCGGGTCTCGCTGTGCGTCTTGGAGTCGCCCGTCAGCTCGTCCTCCACGCCGTACGAGTAGGAGTACGCGGGGTCCGGGTCCACCTCCTCCTCCTCCAGGCTGTGCTGCTGGTGCGTCGCCGCCGCCATCACCAGCACCAGCACTATCACCACCTGCACACACACACACCTCGTCGTTATAGTGAGCACTTTTCAAAGCCCTTTCACTTGGAATAATAGTCAACAAATATATTGTATTTTGACTTTTGACGTTAACTTCCGAGTGCTGTGGAATATACACACTGTGTGTATTACTTACGCGGCGATATTTATTTAAAAAGGTGGTTAAATCATTAAATATGGCTGGAAGGAAAAAGTAACTAGGACCTCAGCATATACTTACAACTTCACTGAAGCCCTGCTCAACTTATTCTTCTTGGCTATTCCTCAACCTCAAGCAAACTAAGCTTAACTAAGTTGGCGTAGTGGCTAGAGCGCTTGCCTTCCACCAAGACAAGCCGGGTTCGATTCCCGCCGGAGTCCTTCCCAGACGATGCCACTGGTCGGTGAGTTTTCTCAAGAGTATCCCGTTTCCCCCGCCCTTGCATTCCTGAGCTGCTCCATTTCCGTCTCGCTCCGCCCTCATTGGCTCTCAAGACCGCGATGCTTAAGAGCCGCCCAAATCTCTCCACTCCACTCAACTTAGTCTACAAATTACACCGAAGCGACAACGCACCGCATTCGTGCGTACTCAGTGTAATAATTCTAAATTAAGTATATTTAATTTATTGATAAAATATAAGCAAAAGTTAACTTAACCAAAAATAAAATACTTTATGTTAATTTAAGTATGAAACGCTTGACATACATGACATATTTAACTAACAACCAAACACATAATATATAGAATGATTTTTCAAATGTTTGATTTAAAAAAATGTGAATATACTAGAACAGACCGTATACCTCTCTAATTTCATCTACATTGTATTAATTTGATTGGAAAAAAAAAATTTGACAGTCTATTGGAAACAGGGGCTGGCGAAGCGGCTGCTGCACCTTGTATGGGAATGGGTGAGTACTTCAACTGACACATCAGTGTGTTGAAGTTAGGTTGTACATAATTTACTATAGGGCTATACTTGATGCTAACATAAACTGCTATGCAGCAGTACTTGTGCTGCGTGTGCACTTGAGATCCGTACGCTTTACTGCAGGTACAGAGTAGTGGTGGGTGGATTGTTGGTTCATCATCATCATCATCATCATCTAAGAGTCGTTGTCAGCCATCGACTGGAAACACTATTTTAAAACGCTTTTCTCCGGACTACTTCCCTAATTATAATGGTCTTACCTTTAAATATTGTGTAAAAATTTCTTTTCGTAAATATTATTTTGAAGTCTGAGGACTGCCGCGATGTAATTGCATGGTATTACGAGCCTGCTAGGTTATTCGCTCTTGATTGAGCAGTTTTCAAATCAACCTTTGAAGCAGCCCCAGCACCTGACCTCGTGTATTTTAACGAAGATATTTTCGCACTAAAGTTGAAAGTAAGGTTCAGTACTTTCACGTTTTGACTTCGTATTAAAAGGGCAGTGTTGAATTTTATGGACACTGTATTTATTTTATTTAGTTGCTCTATTTTATGCACAGTAAAAAAACTGGTTTATTTGTGACATATTTACGTTCCTAACGATTGCAGAACTTAACTTGTTCGACGTTTAAATGAAGTGGCCGGATATTTGACAATGTTAATTTTATGTGGCCATAGAATACAAATCGGGCCAACAGTTAGATTTGAATTAGGTTTTTCAAAGTGATCAGTTAACCGCAAACCAATTTTCACAAGGTTTTAACGGCTTACCTTTGTACTTTGGAATTATTCTCGAGAAGAAAGGCAGTAAGAGAACGAAATAACAATTTTACAAGAAGTTTTATTTTGTAATGATGGAATCAAGAATTATTCTGAGGTTGAGCCAGATATTTATTTAAGCGCCAATTCGCAATTTTTTCTGTAGGATTTTTTAAAAATTATCTGATAACACATTTTCCCTGTTATGTGAGTATTATTTAGATATATAAAATAAAATTACAAAACATGCTAAATATATCAAATATATACACTGAAGAGCCACAAAAAAAAAAAAAAATGGTACACCTGCCTAATATCGTGTAGGGCTCCCGCGAGCACGCAGAAGTGCCGCAAGACGACGCGGCATGGACTCGAGTAATGTCTGAAGGTATGCTGAAGGCATTTCACACCATGAATCCTGCAGGACAGTCCACAAAACAATAGGAGTGCGGGGCGGTGGAGATCTCTTCTGAACAGCACGTTGCAGGGCATCCCAGATATGCTAAATAATGTTCATGTCTGGTGATTTAGATGGCCAATGGAAGTGTCTAAAGTCAGAAGAGTGTTCCTGGAGCCACTCGGTAGTAACTCTCGACGTGTGGGGTGTTGCATTGTCCTGCTGGAATTGTCCACGTCCGTCGGAATGCACAATGAACATGAATGGGTGCAGCTGATCGGACAGGATGCTTACGTATCTGTCACCTATCAGAGTCGTATGTAGAAGCCAACTGCACACGCCCCATACCATTACAGAGCCTCATCCCAGCTTGAACAGTCCCCTGTTGACATGTAGGGTCCATGGATTCATAAGGATGTCTCCATACCCGTACACGTCCATCCGCCCGATACAATTGGAAACGAGACTCGTCAGACCAGGCAACGTGTTTCCAGTCACCAACAGTCCAATGGCGGTGTTGGCGGGCCCAGGCGAGGCGTAAAGCTTTGTGTCGTGCAGTCAATAACGGCACACGAGTGGGCCTTCGGCTCCGAAAGCCCATATCAATGATGGTCCGTCGAATGGTTCGCACTCTGGCACTTGTTGATGCCGCAGTATTGAAATCTGCGCCAATTTGAGAAAGAGTTGCACGTCTGTCACGTTTAATGATTCTCGTCAGTCGTCGTCTGTCTCGTTCGTTCACGATCTTTTTCCGGCCGCAGCGATGTCGAAGATTTGATGTTTTACCGGATTCCCTATATTCACGGTACACTCGTGAAATGGTCGTACGCGAAAATCCAAATTTTATCGCCACCTCGGAGATGCTATGTCCCATCTCTCGTGCGCCGACTATAACACCACGTTAAAACTCACTAAAATATTGATAACCTGTCTTCAGTCTATATATATTAAGAGGTTCCAGAGTTTGCTTCATTAGTGTGAAATGATACGAACCAGGGAGGACAAGAGGAGAGACATCGACTGTGCTTATGATTATGATGTTGGAGAAGCTGCTGTTCATGGACCGCTGTCGAGCCCAATAGGACATTTAATTTTTGTGATATAAACTCTTAGTGCCGGTTGCACCATTGAAGTTCATTGTTGTATCTAAGATCTTCACAGAAAAAAGTTCCACACATATATTTCCGTGCACGACTGAAGATCTAGGTTAACTTTATTACCAACAGCCGAATAAGGTAATTCAATGACATGATCCTAGTTCAGAGTTAGGTCTAAAGCACTCCTAAAATATTTATTTACCAGAGAAAAATCTTTATATTTTAATTGTTTGTGTATAGCATCGGCTGTTGTTTACAGTTTTAGAATCGTAAAATACTAATTGGGAGATGAACATAAGCTTTAAATGTGATACATTTATTTAATTTATAGGTAATATAAATGTTTTGTAATGGGATAACAATTTTTTTAAATTCATGTTGTGTTAGATGGAGTAAATATTATTGCATTAACATATCAGTGATGTTCATGAAGTAGGTAAGATGCCTGCAGAATTTCATGTTTGTTTATTTTCTGTGCAATATCATGTCTCCAAAATAACCTAACAACTGTAAACATTAAGTATCGGCCGAACAATATGTTTATGTAGATCATAATATAACTTAGATCCTGATATATGGTGGATTTCAGTGAATAGGAATTTTTGGCATGTAATAAGTTTTGATAATAAGTCACCAATACGATCAAATTAAAATTTTAACTTTACACGCTCCACTTGCACATTCGTAAAAAAGTGTAAATAATGTTGCGTTATATTGTATCTAAGTACGACCCAAATAATTCCAGTCGCATTAAAAAATATTTATACAGAACATATTTTAAACTGTACCAGTATTCAAAACTACTGTCATGAAAAAGTCTGTAAAAATGTCTTATAAAGTATGTAAAATATTTTCTATTTCTGTATAGCTGTAACACATTCTTTAAAATTTTATTTTTCCGTAATGTACGAAACAGCCTAATGATTGTTTGATTCAATTTTGCTCTGCATCCAACCACGTTATACAGTTAAAAAATACCAGTCTTAAGAGATATTTCAAATTAAACTCCTTAATTTTCTCCTAAACTTCAAAATGAGAGGTATTCGCAAAGAGTGTTTCATCCTGACCTTTTGTAACAATTTTCTTAAACTGCTATTAGGATATCATTGATAGGCATTCGGCCAATTATGTTGTTGCAACTCTGTAGCACTGGAACTCGGATCCTATTGCAAATGCTGTTCGAACCTGGAACCTGGATTTTAGTGTGGTGCAATCGGGCGTTAGAGGCTTAGAACAGCAATTATTGTTATATAAACGGTTCAACTTGTGAAAAGTCATTTCTTTTAGTTTTTTTTTTTTTCCGTAATCAAATTTTTTGCACTAACGAAATATATAGTGTTGACCAACATTGGCGTCTATATCCATAAAATAGTAAATAAAAAAAAGAGTCACATAAAAAATGGTAACTTGTTCTTTTGTTAGCCGAAAATGTTTTTACTTGCTGCATGTAAAAATGTGATAGTGTTCAACAGAAACGTACAACATTTCAGTTTTTGTCACGGAAGCCTGGCACTGTGACGCCTGCTTCAAATTCTATATATAATATAATAACTTGTAATTGTTTTTTATGAATTAAAATTTTTCTGCCATATACTTTTTTAAAGGCTCGCTGAGTACTGTTACGAATGATTGGTTTTCACAAAGAGGTCGGGCTAAGTAAATTGTGTACCGGCTCGCTCCGCGCCTGAATTCTGAACTATGCCATCGGTAGTTAATTACGTGGTGCTTCCGAGTGGTCAGTATGCGGGCGTCATCGTATTGATCTCTCTCTCTCAACTCAACCTAACAATTCGACCTGTCATCACACTCTTCAGGGAAAATGCCAACACTGTCTGACGCACTAAAGTCTACAAGAAAGTTAACTGCGGAACTAATCCATCATGGTTGCAGTGTATTTAACTTATTCGGTGCGATGATTGGGCGTGGACGTGCGCTTCTAGCGGAGTACAGTTTGTGTGGGCACTGCCACAGCTGAGAAAAGAATATAGTATTGTAGGAACTATCTAGACTGTTACAATAGGGACAGCCATCTGATGAGGTGTAGGTACCCTCTAAATATTGTCAACATTGATTGCAATACCAACAGCACTGTTTGTTGTATGCCTGTCTATGATTGAATTTGCTACTGGACATATGGTTGCTACGGAGTACTACGTCCGCACTACAAACAGATATTTCAACGTCAACAAAACAGTTTCATCAACATTTGGATTGTTCCCACGACAACAAGGATTTCTAATAACCTAACAGCATTTTTGTTGCTGCTGCCCTCAAACCCGATTACAGAACTGTTCAGTGCTAGTAACAAAACAGTCTGTCAGATTATTACAATCCTGCAGTTGTTGTGGGAACATTCCAATTATTGTCGAAGTTGTTCTGGTGGAGGTACTGTCCGTTATGCAGTAGGAGCCCAGTGCTTTGCTGTACCAACCATTTGTAAAGTAACAAATGCAATCACAGACAGGAAAACAACAAACACTTCTGTTGTTATTATCATCTGTGTCAACATTATTTAGATTGTACCCATAACTCATCGGAGGGCTTTCCTTATTTTAACATTTTAGATGGTTCCCACAGCCGTATTATTTTCTCAGTTTCGATTTGGCCGATAAATTATCCTTTCCGTAACCAGTAAATGGCTGTTAAACGCGTGCCTCATTTCCGTGTTTTGGAATTTTAATCTTAATCGCCGTGTAACATTTCTATTATTTTACACCCTCCAAAAAACACGTTTTTGATTGAACGGGAAATAGAGAATTACCAGTTGACGTTTTGAATGTTATTCGAAAACCGGACTCTTGCATGATAACCAAATAGTTTTGAAATGACTATCATGTGACCATGCAGTGACCCGGGGAGGCGGTCCGTTAGTGTCACCTACCTGCCGTGTGCAATGCGGTGCGCGGGTCTACGGCCTCTTGCTGGGTCTTGTAGGCTACATAGCGGCGTACAAGGAGAGCGGGTGGCATTACCGTAGCGCCGCGTGCGGCTGAGTCATTACTCGCTCCAGCGGCCGAGGAGTCGTGACCCTCTGCTGTGTTTAACAACAGACACACGTGGAGCGGCAAACATACCTCCGCAGTCCCTCATCTTGTGCTACGTTTTTCCCTTTCCCGGAGCAGCGGCCAGTGAAATTTTGCTTATTATTGATTTTAATGGCACTCTTTATCTTGAGGTTTTTCCCCTGCATTCTTGCAACGGTACGTAACGAAGAAAAAATATGTGTTGGTAATGTGCGCAGTATTCTTAAATAACGGGTAATACTTCTGAGCCCCTAAACCTTACAGCTCTCACAGATGTCTGGCTACGAATGGGTGACTTCAGAGTTGTAGAAAAGTGGAATTCGGGCAAAGTTTTCTTGAAGTGGACCCTAAAAAATGTCTGTTAGTAATTTAACGCATGTTATATTTTACAGTTCAGTGCCTGCCGGATGCCTAAGCAGGAGCAGCTCTTTCTTTGCAGGAAGTAGTTGGCATACACATAGTTTGGATCTAAACACAGTCAACTGCTAAATGTAGGGGAGGATGGGGGAATAAGATACACATGGGGCAATAAGAAACGTGCAAAATTGAGACACACTACTGTTTTGAGTCTGAAGCCCTCTAGTGAACTTCTCATCTGAGGGCCTTCATGAGAATAAACTACCATCTCATTTGTTATCAAATGTCGTTTTAATAAAACCTTCATCTTTTAGTCTGTAAATTGTATCGTAGAACCCCTAACGGCTTATAGGTAACATTCCCTGTACCCTCCCTTACAAATGCTTGCAACTCATATGGGGCAATAAGATACATCAGTGAGGTGTTTATTATCACCCCAAATGTTTTGAGATTTCGTGGTTAGCCAATTCGTGTAATAGAGAGAAATAAAATAAGTAGTTGACAACAGTTGGCATTAAAGTTGCAATGCATGTAAACTCTACGTAAGGGAATTAATAATCTTCAGTTTGGCATAGCTAGAAATCATTACTAGGAGACAATACATACAATATGCAATTTTTACACCAAAAACTGATAACAGCATAGGGTTTACACAACACATCGACATTAGCGAAACAAAATATTAAATAGTCTATGTTAAACTTGTTAAAATGGACCTAGGCCTACGGAGAAGAAAACCTAAATGATATTTAGAAGAAACTTCACTTTGCAAAGACGTGTAACTTTGGGAAGGTAAAGTTTTCTGCACACGTATTTTGTCAGACAAGTTAAAAATTACAAATACGTCATTAATGCCTATGATCTTTTTACAGCTTGTGGGNGTAGAAAGCAAGTTTTTTTTTTTTTTTTTTTTTTTTTTTTTTTTACATTTTTCAGATTTTTCTAATAATAAACAATGAGATAAAATATGTTTCTTATTACCCCTGCTTCTTATTATCCCATCCTCCCCTATGCTATACATGCAGATCGCGTATTCGATTCCAGCTGGCCATACGGCAAGGGAGGTTTCTCTTGTTTTTTCACTTGTCTTACGGGAAATGCTCGTGTAGTAGCAGATTGTACGCCTGCCCATTTGACCTGTTAATTGGGTTAAGATGGAGACTGGCATAAAGCATAACTTACAATTGAAGTGTCCAGTTGATAATGAATTTGCTCTTTCATCAGCGCTGAAGAACAAGGTTTTACGAACTAACTTTGAATAATTTGATAAAACGGTAACGAAAGACCCACTAAAAGTCTTTTCGGTAATTAATTACACATCAAGAAATGACAAAGAATCTGTTTATATATTTTTAATATGTCCAGTCATATACGGAATAACGTTATTATTTCTGCGTATTCTGAAAGTAAATCGCAATATAATAAGGCAGCAATCATCCTAGAGTTTGCTATGGTGTCTCGCTCAAATAGCGAGGAAGGAGAATCGGCGGTAGTTCCAGACTTGCCAACGATATCACGTGGAATGGGAGCGGCCAGTCGCAATCAGGGCATCTTCTCAACTTCGTCTTGTACCTTGTACACGTATCGAAGATTTTTTTTTTCACGTGGCCAATTAAAGACAGGGCACGCTTTCTTATCACCTCGCATCTGTGCCCTTTCTGGGCAATGAGGGGGTATAAGAGTACCCGACATGCGAATCGCCGCGCATGACGGGTTAACTGCCATAATGAATGAAGGCCTGGGCGGGGCGGGTTAGCTGCCCCTAACCCAGACCTAAATTTTGGCTACCGCCCGGGAAGACAAGGGCCCTCACAGGCCTGTACTTCCCCCGCGCTGAGGGGTTTGCCCAGGTTATGATAAGCGGCGGCGGCCGTTAACTTCTTCTTTCTCTCTGCCATTTGCTTGCTATCGGGACCACGTAATCTTTCCATCCCTTTGATTTTGTTCTAATGCAGCTACATCCTGGTAGTCAGAAGTAATTGTGTGGCGCAGTTATCCTATCATCCGTCCAGTTACTCACACTTCCCTGAATATATTACACTTTATGTCTATGGCATTACGTAGCAGCACAAACAGCATTTATAATTAACTGATATTCTAATTTTATATTCGATCAGAAGCCGCAGTGGTGTAGTGGTTAGACTACGCGACTCCCACCAAGGCGAACCGGGTTCGATTCCCGTCGGAACCGCCCCCGGATTGTGGTAATCGCGCCGGACGATGCCGCTGGTTGGCGGGTTTTCTCGGGGATCTCCCATTTCCCCCGCCTTCGCATTCTGGCACTGTTCCATACTCACCTCGCTTCACCCTCATCGGCTTTCAAGACCTCGCTGTTAGGAACCGCCCAAATCACTTCACTCACTCATTTATATTCCATCCCTCTGTGTCGACCTCCGTGGGAGAGCCCCCCCCCNTACTCAACTCATCCACTGACACGTATCGAACAAACATTGGCGAGTGAATGCAGCGATCGTGTCCATGACAGGGTACGCATGAATGCGGGCAGCGAAGTCCTCGCCCGAGTCCACATAGGAGTATTCAACCCGCACGAACCGCGTGATCATTCGCGAACGTTCGTGCGGGTGCGCATGTTATGCGTTGTTGCTCAGGTCGTTCCCGTATTCGAGACTAACAGCTCGTCGTTCAGTCTCAACGATGGATGTGATAGCGGCAGAAAATGTGTTCGTAATGCACATGCTCAGTGTTGAATAAAAATAGAAAACAAGCATGGAAGGAATGGGCGACGTGTTTTCATGCAAATCGCAGAAGTACTTCATTTTTAAACCTGCTCGATTACTAAACATTATAAAAATTTCACAATAATGACACTTGGAAATTTCGAATATTTGGTAGTACAGTTGGACAGAAGGTCGAGGGGGAAAACACTTTGCATTCATCAGTGGCGCGTGGTGAACTGTTGCAAGGTAAGCTAGCGTTAGCTCTGTGTTGTACCCTGTTGCTTGTTAATTTACTCTTCCACCACTGAAGCGTACGTAGTTCGGTAGGTGACGAAACTGGGCGTGTATAATGAGTCACTTGCCTGGTCATTGTGAATGGTCGAAATGCATTCAGTTTCTCTAGACTACCCCGCTGTTATTGGTTCCTGCTGCGTCCACCGAGAATGTACAGCAGTGAGCAAGCACTGGTTCATCTTGCAACAGTTCACCACACGCCACTGGTATTTATTCATCCACTCCATTGTGGTTCGTGTGCACTAGTACGTGCCGCACTGTGTACAAATCGCACAGAACGATGAACCGTCAATATCCTATTCGCGGTTTCCTCACACGCTTTGAATCAAACCTTTGAAAAAACATGCGCGCGCGCTCATACCGCGCGTCCACGCTGGCGCACAACTGCCTCTTCACGCAGGCTTACTCGGCTCGTGAGAAGAAACGTTGTAGTGTGAACGCAGTTTAACGCCGAGCGGGTCGCCCAGCATGGAGACGTGATGGCGTGAGAGCAGCGGCTTTCTAACGGCGCAGGGGGAAACTGTTTTCGAGGCTGTGATGTCCACCGACACTGCACTATAAACTATATATGAGGTAGACCGATCTGGTTGGCTGCGCACAACCAGTCTCCGTGTCCCAACATTGAACTGCTTTTCTGCCAATACGGTTAACTAAAAAAACGGCGTGAATTGTATTTAAGGTTAAAACACTTATAGAAAACAAGTGTTTGAGATGTTTTTATACTTTTCTCTGGCCAATTTGAAATGCAGTTTGATTAAACTCAAATTGGTAAAAAAGTATTTTATTGATATCATAGTGCTTGTCATTTAAATATTGAGATATAAACAAACACGTTCATCACCGTTGACCGTGTGACTTTGACAGTCGTGTTCCTTTGGGGTGGGTCAATGTTGGGTACATGCGCAGAAGACGAATAAGCGGTCCACCTCATCTTTAGTATGTGCACTGCACAGCTGAATCACTGATTTCAATAACATAAGTGTCGCTTGCCTCTAGTACAGTTAATAAGTTGCTGCCGCCTGCGGAAAAAGCGGAGTGTTCTTGGATAAATTGCTTCTGAAGCTATGGAACTCGCAGCAGATCATTAGAGATTGCCGTCCATTGGAACAAGTGCAGGCACCGTATTGATCAGCAGGCTGTTGATAATTCCCAGGGTTGCAGTTACCGGCCGCTTATTTAGGGCAATTTTCACGGTCTATATTGTAGACCGCACGAGAGAATTCGGTCGGAAATATTATATCGCCGGTTCCTAAACAGAATAGTTTACTTTAAACTTTAAATAATTGTTTCTAATCTCTGAGCTTACTGTGTGTTTCTAAATCCGGTAAAACATGATTAGTTTTCCCAGCAAACGTCCAGGTCAAGTTGATCGCGTGGGCTTTCGGCCCGCAGTTCCTCGTTACTTAATTTCTTTACCGCTGTATTCTTATATTATTATTTATTTATTATTTACCCCCTAAGTTGGGCGACCTTCTTTATGTTTGTAATCCCCTTAAGGCGTCCCTCCAATTAGCCTGCCGAAATAACACGGGAATAAAAAAATGCACGATAAAAAATACATATGGAATGCTTAACGTCTTAGAGACGGAACCAGCAGGTTTTTAAGGCCCGAAGGCCAGCACACCCTCCATCCTCCCGCACTGCAACTGTACTCGGGTGAGTAAGGCAGTACACGGCACAAGACGGAACCAGCAGTTTGAGAATTGGGAGCGGGATCAGAACCCGCCGGGGCCTGTTTTAAAGTTTGATCTCATCGCCATGTTGAATTTTCTGTATGGGCCATGACTAGGGACTCGCGAAATTCGCTTTATTTTGTGGCTGCAAGCCAAACTACAAGAGACTGAAAGCTCATCTGACTTCTGCCTTTGGCCGACAACTTTTGTGGTGCAACCCAAGGACGCTATTAGCCATGAATAAAGTTTCACTGGATGGCAACCAACCCCCCAGTAGCGTCGTCGCACAGGAATTTGACGTCGTACAGTTTCCAGTGGCCAATTAAAACTCGAATTGCGCTCAAGTAGTTAGAAGGCAGTGATGTCTAACTTGTTACTAAATTATAAGGTGAATTTTGTAAGTAACTAGCCATAACTTTCCTGATTAAATAGATATGAGTTTTGTATTATAACACGTTTACATGTTACACAGGCCTTCACATATAATCGCCTAATGTTATCCACGAATCATCTGGTAAATTTGAAACGGCAAGAATCGGTTGATAATATAAAAATGATGCTTGACAAAAGTTCAGAATTTATGCTTGTTCTGCAGGGAAATCAATATTACCAGAAAGGTATAGTTATAGTTTCAAAATAAGCTGGAAACCAGTAATTCATTATAGCATGTGAGACCGAGCCATAAGGAGCCATCTCGACGTTCCCCTAGCGTGATTTCGGAAAAGCGTGGGAAAGACAAACCAGGGTGTCCTGGGCGGGAATGGAACCCGAGTCCTCCCGAATGCTGGTCGCGAGTATCAAAAACGAACGGCGATAACGAGAACACGGAAGACAGACGTAAATGACGAAGCATGTAAGTAAGTGAGTGCTCACCTTGGCTGCCATGTGTACTAGAGGAAGCGGCGTCGTGGTATGGCCTGGCGTCGTGGAGGCCGGCGCCTATATAGGTGCGCGCGGGTGAGGCAACGCCGCGCCCGTGTGAACGCCGCTTCGTTACGCGCGCGTCTCTCGTCATCGGCGAAACGAGCCGAGGGTGAGAACGAACGAGGGTAACACGGCGTGTGTGTGTGCGCGCGCCCGCGCGGCCCGCTGTGAAACCGCCGCTCCCGGAAGGAAGTTCCCGCCGTGCCGTGGGTAAGCTTGCGCCTACACCCACTCGGCTTCGCCTCTCCCATGTTTCATCGCGCCCTCGTCTCGTCTACCTGCGCTATGCAGTACATTTCCTCTCGTGCTTACTGACACACGTGCTCTGCCAAGCTCACGGTTCTTTAAGGCGCCCGTCTACCTGGAAATTTTTCCCTTGTTTAGGCCGTGAAGCGCGGGAGCGGTAAGGGCGACACTGCCACGCGCATCAAGTACGCCATCGCCGCTAAGCGCAAGGCTCTGAACTGGCGTGCAGTGTTCTCGTCGTGCTGCGTGTACCTATGGGACTTTCAGCGGTGACCATATTATTTTATTAGTGGGAAGTCTTTAGGAAGGTTCAGTGCAGGCCCCTATAGTAGTTTTGTATGTATCTGATGCGTGCATTTTGATCTACAGCGCCTTGGAAAGGCCGTTTTTAACGGTTTTGGGGTGCTCTGAATTGATGTTTCTAACGTACGTGATATTTTGAAAGTACTTAACAGCTCTCGTCTGAAGTGTGTGTTCTTTTCGTAGATCAGCACGTTGGACGCACGCTTAATAGTTTCGTTGAAAAACGTGTATTTCGAACACTCTGCAACGCAGTTCAAGCGCCAGGTAGACGGGCGCCTTAAGGGCGCTGCCTACCGGCTGGCAGCTGCGAAATTTAAATAGGGAATCTCATATCAGTGCGTTAATTTTAAAGATAAAGATTTCAAACAAAATGTACTTCTCACTAAATTTTTAGGAGAAGATCCCTACGAGCGTATGTTTTCAAAACAGATAAGCAGTGTGTACTTTTTTTTTACACAAATTTTAACAATTTCTTGTAAACAGGCTATACATATTATGGAAACACCTCTGCTATAGGGAACTTCTCCTAAATAATTCGTGAAGAATACGTTTTGTTTGAAACGCCATGCCTATCGTTCAAGTTAATGCACTCAGGCGAAATTTCGTTAACATGGGATTTCCTATTTAAATTTCGCAGCTGCCAGGCGGTGCCCTTAAACAACCCTAACAAAATAATCATTTGTCGAAACTGTAGGGTAAAATTAAATGTTTCGCTTATGCGGCGTATCTTGTGTCAAGCCACAGGGACTACCATTTGTATACAACTTCCTTTGAAATATATTATAGTCTAATTCGCTGTTTCTTCGCACTTTTTGAATCAAACCTTTGCAAAATAACCACATGTATGACGTGTTTATTTGTTCCCTAAATATGTCATGTATCACAAGCGTTTTATACTCGTGTTATTATTAAAATACCTTGTTTTTCGTTAAATTGAACTATTATTTATATTCTATGTATAAATTATGTTTCATTTATAATATATACATATTAATCAAAACAGTGAGAATATATATGAGTCTGTAATGCCTGGTAAAAAATAGTTCTTATGCAAAATATTATTACAGTGAGTGCGCACGAATGCGGTGCGCTGTCCCTATAGTGTAATTTTCTAGACTCTGTTAAGCTTAGTTTTCATGAGGCGGAGGAATTTCCTGGAAGTAGAACTTTGGCAGGTCTTCCAAAGTTGGAATTAACCGTGAATGGACCATAGTATACTTTCCATGTAAAGATAGCACTATATTATCGGGGAAATATCTGGCTGCTCTTACGTAAATATGTACCCCTCTAAATATTTTGAAACCACCGAACAAAATGTACTAACATTTTGTAGAATTCTGACGCCACTAAGGATAGTTATGACGCAAGTACACACATCCTTTGTGTTTATAAACTCTGCAAATGCTAACTTTTTTAGAACGCGAGTGGAGATTTATCAATCCGTGTGTATATTAGTATTATAGCAGTTTAATGCGCGGTAACTGTCAGTACGTGATCATAATTACTTATTCTTATTTCTAACGCGTACAGTGCCATCCACCTTTGTTGGCGGGTATCGACTGTCGGGGGGAGAGTAACGATCCAAGAATTCGATTTACGGCACAAACAATTAGCATACTCATAAATTGAAACATCAGTCCGAAGTTAATTAGTCATTCTAACTGGAAATAACCGAAGTAATATGTACTTGGCTCGCTTCCCGCCTGCCTTAAGCTGACGGCCACTATAACGATGACACACTCCTACTGCATTGTTAGAAGAAGTTTTTCTAAATACATAAAACTGCAAACATTGGCCCATAAAATACACCGAAGAGCCAAAAAAAAACTGGTATAGACGTGCGTATGCAAAGAACAGAGGTATGGAACCAATCCGAGTAACGCGATGCTGTCGGCAGCTAGATCGGTTACTGCTGCTACAATGGCGGGTTTTAAGATTTAAGTGAGTTTGATCGTGATGTTATAGTCGGCGCACGAGAGATGGGACATAGCATGTCCGAGGTAGCGATAACATTTGGATGTTCGCGTACGACCATTCCACGAGTGTACCGTGAATATCGGGAATCCGGTAAAACATCACATCTTCGACGTAGCTGCGGCCGGAAAAGATCGTGAAAGAACGGGACAAACGACGACTGACGAGAATCATTAAACGTGACAGACGTGCAACCCTTTCTCNGGCACTTCTGCGTGCTCGCGGGGGCCCTGCACGGTATTAGGCAGGTGTTCCAGTTTTTTTGACTCTTGATTTTTTTTTTCAGATGACAGTAAATGTGAAATAAATTATTTATTTTCCGTTATTATTTCTTAAGTATTTTATACTATAGATCAAATAACAGGCATCTTGTGCATTTTTGCGAGGACGCCTGATGGTGTTGTCATATCTTTCTCACTTCTATTCAGTGAAGGACACCAACGTGTTGGCTTTAATTTTCTTCCGTACATAGTTTCTTTTCTGAACTACGGTCAAAGCACAATCGGTAAATCGAAACCTTAACATACTGCGTGTATGAAAAGAGGTACACATACTCCAACTAATAATTATTATACGCTATTTATAAAATTCTGCCAAAAATTTACAGTTGTGACTCTTTACCGTGAGAGTTTTTTCCGCACTCTTGCATCAATTGTTCCTACAGAGCTATCCGAGGTACTGTATATTATTTTCCCAATGAGTTATGTGTATGTAAAAAATACATTATAAGAAATAAGTTTGGGATTTCGGAGTATGTATGCTTACGTATAGTGCCAATAATCGTGAACCAGGAATTTCAAGATTTCGACACGAACCTGATCACCACTGATCTCAGCTATCTTGTCATGGCCAGATTTTCTGACCAGCAAAACGGACTCTACACTTCCAGCCTAACGTCATCTTCCAGAAAGAACAACATGACATCACCATGATTATGCTCACATAATAATCCCAACGCTTAAATTCAGTCATCATTGATTAGAATACTACTTGCATCAACTCTGTAGTGATCACTTGATTCCTTATGCCATATTTACCGTACTTCATGGATTCCCGAAGGATGATTTCACCTCCCTGTCTTTTGTGTTTGAGTGCGTGTTCCCCCTGAAAAGTTTTAAAGCTGTGCACTAATCTTTACCAATATCGGTACATTTACTGTAAGGATACGTAAAGATTTTTATGGATGTTTATTTTGAAAATTATAGCCTTTCAAATTTTTGGATATTATATCTCTGGAACTGTTTAACCAATTCGAACCAATGTTGGTGTATTATCGGACTTTCAAGACTGTTGAATCTATAATGTGGGGGTGGGGGTCAGGGAAGGAAATATTAGTTGCACACAAAAAAATTCATACTAAAAGCCCAATTTAAGATGCAATAAAAAAAAGGAATATTCGTGAAAGAAATTATAAATCTGTTTACAGCCAAAACATTTATGTGCAATAACCAAGCTAAAATGGAAATACAATATTTGCGCAAAAATAGAGATAAAATTTCCTCACGACGAAATCACTCAACAATAGACACAAAAACTACTTTTGTCTAGGCTAGTCGTTAATGTATAAACTGAAATAAGCATGAATTGAAAGTAATAAAAATAAACGGAAAGAATAACAACGCAGAATACTAAAATGCAGCAAAAAAGTGAGGATTAAGAAAAACTATCTAGACTAAATTAATCACGACACAAAGAAGACACGAAAAAACGACGACGGATTCGATTAGCACAAGAAAAACAACACAGTTTGCAAACGGTACAAAGTTTTTGTAGCTGACATTTGTCTAGACTGTGATCTTGATGAAAACAAGAAGTTACCGATATAACTAATTAGCCTACTTTACTATATAGGAATTCAAACAATTTTTATGAAGTTCTTAAAAGGTTAGATGGTAGTTGGGCGTTGGCGTCTCGTTGACAGTGATACCATTAAAGTTGGAACTAGAAACATATTCAGTAATACTAGTGAGACAATTAAAATACATTCGTGTCTTAACTCATAAATGTTACATTTTATCACCAGCCCCTATCTTCGAAAAAGGCACTCTAAAGAGGGTCTCTGTAAGAATATTTTATGTTTCTGATGGGTACTCTCTGCATGTAAAGTTCAATTGTAATTTCTTAAATGGTTTAATAGTTGTGACTAAATTATCTAAAAATTTTATATTCCAGTTGTATTCTAAATAATGCCAAACACACTTAAAATGTTCAAGTTTGCGTGGCTTACTGTAACACTACATTTGTGAAAGATTCGGCGGTAATCGGTTCATTGGTCCCTGACATATGGCATAAAAGCTCGGTTTTCTCACGTGAGGCTATCTTCACTGATAGAGAACAAAATAGTTATGCATTGGCACATTCTATAAACTAAAGTAAAATATTTGTATGGCCGCAATTTCGAAAATAAGTGTCAGGTCCCCATAAAACCTGTCCGTTTGCATGGCCCACCACAGTACTGTCTGTTTGTCAAATTAGGTAGGAAGCTATTAACCGGTTTATTTCCAAATCTGGTAAGAATCGTTGGATTTTTTTCCCGAATTATGGTATAAAATCTTTACATTTCATGTAGAACTACCTTACAAAATGGAGGACAACAGAGTTTATGGATTGCCCTTTTAATACTCGTAATAGGTACTTTGAGCGAAGTAAGTTTGGTTGAAATTGGTTCAAATGGTATGGTGTATATAGCAACTGAACCCTAAAATCATTATATGGCCGCCATTTTGAAAGTATGTCCCTTATCTATTCAAATTGTAATTAATAACATGGCCTACAATAGTACAAGATATCATATGCTAAATTTGACAGTAATAGGTTGAGTAGTTCCCAAGATATAATGCAAAAGCTTAATTTCTTTCATGTCGGTCTATCTTCTAAAATGGCCAACCAATAACATTATAGCTTTACATAGTCAATGCATACATCGTGCACTTTCATCCTACACCACTTGGTCTAAATCGGTTAGATGGTTCTCTAGATATAACATATTGCCCTAAAAGTTTTAAATTTCTACCATCGTAAACTACAAAAGTCGGACGTACTTGATAAATACTATATTTGAACCGAGTTAGGTGAAATTCTGTTCTCGGATTTAAACGTTATTAAAGGGGGCGTACGTTCCAGACAGACATTCAGGTTATTGTATAAGCCTATTTTTCCTTCGGAAGGTAGGCTAAAAAAATGTTCGGTTATGTAGTTTGGTTGACCCAACTGTGCTCAGCCAATATTATAATTAGGTGTTTCGACTGTCCACACTTTCAGCATCAATTTCAGAGACTTCTGTTCTCGGTCTTCATGTTCGAAGATTGTGCCGTCGAAAAAATAAATCTAATATATCTTCTCTAATACACAGCGTATTCTTACCATATTTGGCGTGCGAGTAATGCTGAGGCAACTCACCCTGAATATACATGATTTTAGTGTATAATCCATCCACTTTTACTTCCAACTTTTCTGAAGCCCTGCTAAAGTTCTACATTCAGGGTATTCCTCCGCCCCATTCAACCAAAGCTTAACCAAGTCTACAAAATTACACTAAAGGGACAACGCACTGAATTCGTGCACACTCATTTTAATAATACACTAATGGAAATTGGGAAATGAACACCCGGATGCAATGTTCCCACATGGATGAAGAGTTTATTCAATAATCATCCATGTTGTACACTATATATGATAATGATCTCAGGGTTGTACACCTATGGACAGAGACTACAGAGTTTCTTGAACAACAATGTCAGTATCTGGTGTAGCCTCTAGCGACGACTCAGTCCTGCATTCGTGCGTGGAGACGATCATAAATGTTTCGGATGTCATCTTGGGAAATAGTGTTCCACGCTATTTCCACCTGTTGTTGCAAGGGGCGGAGGTTTATTGCCAGTATTGCAGACCTCATCAAACGCTGTACCATCATGTCCCACGCATATTCAATGGGGTACAGGTCAGGTGATCGTGCTGGCCAAGGGAGTTGATGCACACATTCAAGAGCGCGTTGGGTAACACGAAACGTGTGTGCTCGGGCATTATCCTGCTGGAAGAGGATATTTCCTTGGCGTTGTAGGAACGGCAACAAAATTGACTGGATGATGTTCTGGATGCAGCGTTCACTGCTCTGTGTTCTCTCAACAAACACCAGAGGTGTACGGTCATTGGTCATGTATGTCGCTGCCGTACACACACTCGTAGCCGTTCTCCTGGACGACGCTGCACTCTCACAATCGACCGTCACTGGCGCCAAGTCAGAATCTGCTCTCTTCACTAAACACAACTCCGCGCCGTTAATCCCTCCAATTGCGTCGTTCGCGACCGGCGTGTGAAGAAGCCTGGCGAGCGGTACCCTTGATCGTTGCCCAGCATCCAACAAACTGTTGGTGATTGTCTTAGCTGACAACCTGTGTGCAACAGTGGCCTTAATCTGTGCGACGGTCGCCGTGCGATCAGCAATGGCTGCTGGTCTGATGTGGCAGTACAGGCGGGAAACCGTATGCCGCTGCTGTCCGGGACCATGTTGACAAGCATGTTGGACCACCAGCACCACCAATGACGCACAGCAGACACTTAATGTCCTACGCGTTGTGCGATTCTTCGTAAGGACCATCCAGCTTCCCTCAGGTCCACAATACGACCGCGTTCAAAGTCCGTTAATTGCACGAAGTGTGGTCGTCTATGCTATCGTTGCATGTCTGTAATGCTTGCTACACACAGGTCGATGCTTGAAACAACAGACTATTCTTTCACCGAGTCAACTACAGTTGTATTGGGCTCAGTGGTGTTATGCCTAGCACGCGGTTCCTATTGTCCACAACACAGCACTGTTAATCACTGCATGCCTTCGAGCAGTGCCCCATGCGCATACAGTATGTCTACTTCAGCGCTTTAGGAGTGTTCATTTTTCATTTTCTCCCTTTTTTATTCATATTAATTGTGAATTAAATATAATTTTAGACATAATGTAAGTAAAGGTTCAATTCAGCCTAATATAAGTCATAGTTATGATAACAGGAGTAGAAAAGTATTGTGATACGTGACATACGTAGGAAACAACCAAACACGCCATAACCTACACGGGGTGGTTTTTCAAACGTCTGATCAAAAAATTGTGGAGAAACCGCTAATAGACTTTATCATTTTTTCCTTAGGATATAGTATAAATATTTTAGGATATAATGCCAGATATACCAAACCATTGCACCTATTTCAACCAAATTTGATATGCTAACTGTACCTATTGGAAGTATTTAAAACTAAAATTTACGCCCTGATAGCGTGGTCTGAAATATAAAGAACTTAGAGCGCATCTCAGGAACTACTGAACCGATTCCCGCCAATTTGGCAGTAAGTAGTGCCGTGGTAACGCGCCTAAAACACACACGATCTTAGTATATTTAATACTCTTTTACAAAATGACGGATATATAAATATTTTTAGTTCAGAACGCCGTAGCTGTCAAATCATGGCCAATTTCAACCAAACTTGGTAGGCTGACAACAACCATTGGGCCATTAAATGTGTTGATGCACGGCCTCTTTTGTACACCATTATCGAAGAAAGCATCACCTGAACTATAAAGGTCTTTCGTCAAAACTCGGGAACCACTGAACGTATTCTTGCCAATTTGGGTGCTGTAGTGACCACCTTAAAAATAAATAATTTCAGTATATCAAAGACTCATTTTCATAACAGGAGCAGTATAAATATTCTAGATTAGACCAATTTCAAACAAAAATGGCGGGTTCGTAATGCCTGTTACGGCTATTAAAAATGTTAATTCACTGCATTTTGTGCCCATTACTTTACGACGTAATGCCACCTACATTAATAAAATATCGAAGTCGTACCTCAGAAACTACTGGACCAACAACCACCAAATTTTGTGCATGGATAATGCTATGGTAGGCCACGCCAACCGTATATGGCTTTGGTAGATCAGGCACATCATTTCAAAATCACGGCCATACATATTTTTAAGCAATTAGACATATTCAACAAAAGTGCCAACACTCGCAGTACCTTGGCAACGATCAAAATACTTTTGCCGCCATTTTATGAGATAGTGCCACCTGGAATATTGATTACGTACTTCAGTATCATATTTGTGACGCAGGAATGACAAGTTATGCAAGTAATTACTTCCATATTAACTTATAGACGATAAAAATAGTTAAATATATTGTTTTCTGATAAATGGCATAATTAAGTTTATTCGCAGTTATGTCCTGTGACTACCAGACAGCAGCACAAATTACCTGCAATTATAAAATGCTCTCCTAGTAATGGGCTAACTGGTGTAAGAAGATATCTGTGGCTATTTTCTTTCTGTCAGTCTATTTATTGCCATTGGTAATGAAGCTGTACACCTCTTTGCCATTCATGAGCGAACAATGTAACCTCCTTCGGAAAACAGTTCTTATGAATATTAACCATAACCAACAGTATCAGTTGCAAAGAAGAAAATAATGAGGACCTGAATTGTAGCAAAAGATTCAAGTGTTAGTAACAGAGATAATGTTAAACAATGAAGCACCTCCGTGCAAGATTATAGGTCAAAAGTCGTAGAGTGGTGCTCACTAAAACTTCTGCAAACTCAAACTGTGAGTGTAGAATAAAGAGCTATATTAAAATCCAATAATGTAGTAGGAAATCGGTAATTTAAATCTTCTGGAGAATGAGTGATTTCAGATCGCAAAATGTTTACATAAGTGAGTTGGTAATTCTGCAAAGCAGTTCCGTCCAGCAAACCACTCTGCGTTTGAATGTTAATTCATTTTACTTCCCTGTTTGTCAGCAATAGTACTCATGAAGTACTTTCTATACACATTACCAGTTTTTGTGGTGGAAGGATGAGAGGGCATTTACTAAAATTAAAGCAGGAGAAGCAGGAAGTGAAAGAAGAGGAAGTCATGCAACATGCATTACAACCTCCGAGGAACGTATGAATAAAGTCTATGACCACACAAAGTATTTTCATAGCTAACAGTCGCACTATAGCCATCCTCGCAGACGTACAACCTCTGTAAGGGGAAATATGCCTAGGCGGATTGTTTTAATCCTGTAAAAAACATCTTGAAAAGAAATTTTGATGTAAAATATAATTTATATATTTATCCACCAAGGACTTATATTTGCACAGGATGCGACAAATAAAAAATTCTTCGTCGTCAACAATCAGTGAAGGTGAACTAAGAAAATTGCAAATATATCATGAACATCACCAGCGTTAAGCCAAGAAAGTTGGACCGTTTCTCCAAGAAGATAAAACTGGCACAAACTTCCGAAGAATATACGAACTCATTTTGATCGTGAAAAGGCTTTGCCACAAGTGGTATGAATTATGAGAAAACTGACTCGCTTGGACTCAGAGAATTATATTTTGGAGAGAAAAAAAACCAAGTCTTTACCCACAAAAGCGCGCCCAAACTACAGTTGTTTAAAACCGCATTTTCAACTTTTTTTACGTTCCTAAAGTAGCATCATGCTCAGGTCCACCAATTTAATATAACGAAACCTATACGAGTAGTTAGAAGAAGAAAGAAATAAGAATAGAGCTAAGAAATTGTAAGGAAAAACTATTGTCGCGTCTATTAAATATGAGAGGTATCAAAGACTCTTCAGAAATTCTACAGACTCTGATAAGAAAGTCTAAATGAATTAATATATTTTGATTAATAACCAAGACTCTGATAGGAAATTTCGAACGAATTAAATTATTTCCAGAAAGAACTAAAACTCTGATGAAAAATCCTGAGGGAACCAGTTAAAGAAAATGAGAAAAATTAATTAGAAAAATTCGTTCTCATACATTATTTTCCTTCCTATTTATCTCCTTCCGGCGCTTTCAAGTACAGTGTCTCCTCGATCGTCATCTTCAAATTAGACTTCTCGATAAAATTTGCACATGTATCTGGAAGCATCACGTTGAACCTACGCACAACTCAAGATAGCATCTTCCCATTTAGCACTGTCAATGAGTTCAAAGCGTGTGGCTCTGTACTTTCTGTTGAAGTTTCGGACTCGCATTCGGGAGGACCTGGGTTCGAATCCTGGTCCAACCATCCTAATTTCGGCCTTCCATGATATCCCTAAATCACATCAGGTGAATACTGGAATAGTTTTTCTTACTACAGGCCATGACCGATCCCATTCCCTCTTTTGCGTCCGTAAGCAATGTTCTTCAACACTAATGACCTCGCTGCTGACGAGAGGATAAGAACTTACTAACCTATCTATCCTCATCATTAAGTGTTTTAAACTTATCTGAGTAATTCACTTTGCGAAGAACCGATCCATTTTTACCTTATTTACTAAAGAAAATATTTAGTAGGAATATATAATATATTTTGGTCCTAAAGAAATATTTTAGGAAATAATTGAATATCTTTAAGTAAACATGTATTCATAAAATTAGTTCTATTTTAAGCACAGTGCGAGTAGATACGCGTAACAAGATGCTGAATTAAAGATTCCTGAGAAAGAACTTTAGACTCTGATAAAGTCTGAAAAATGTCTCTATTTGCGGTAGAGTTAAGACTCTGATAATAAATTATAAGGTAATTGGTATCTTTGAGCAAGAATTGCGACGGAATTGAACATTTTATAACCTCCTCTATACTATTTTTCCTGTCAAATAGAGAACAATGGCGAGCGAGCAGAGGGTAGCGAACATGAAGATAAAACCAAGATCTTAAATTGTATTATCTACTCTCTTAAGGAAAGTGAATATTACTGTAAAATAATAATTTCATTAGCTTTTCAAAATACTTTACAAAAACGAAACTTGGTAGTTTTATTTGTAACACATATGTTAAAAGAAGAACTCTAAAAAACAAACCTAATTTGTACGATAAAAGCTGGGATAAATTTAAATTTGTGTACCAAATAACATTAAATTGACTGGTAGAATAACATTGAAGATGAGCTGATCAAACGTCTTAACTCAGAACTGAAAGAATTGAGTCCACTCACTGAGAAAAAAATTTGTCTGAACTACCAAATGTATAAAGTTGACATTTATTTTGTTGTTTAAACCAACCTGCATTTTTAATGTTTTGGTCATATAATTTTGTTGATAGATTTTGTTTCAATCAAACGTATATTTTGCTGACTATTCCTTATTTTTTCATGTATTTTACATTCGACTATTGATCTATTTTAATTCTGCACAAATGGTAATATATTATATTTGTATTTAAAATGCCTTAAATAATTATTTTTACAAAACTATTTGTAAACAATTTGTTTAAATCAACTATGTATTTGCTAAACTTTTTTGACATGGCAATTCAACAATTTGGGACCCGTAAGACTGGGCAACGAACTTCGTTTGTGGGGTTGTTAAAAGTTAACACCAGTTTTTGAATGCATGTAAAGATTTTGTTTTTGTTTTTCGCTTTCCTGTTGTCAATATGGATTAACTCTAGTGACGTTTCATAGTGTTTCAAAGCAACTACGCCCACTCTGGTGGTGAATGCTGGCGCTATCTTACCTAGATTTTAAAATCTACATACTAGGTTTACGTATCTCTTAAGTTTGTCACCCCCTCTTCTAGTTATATTACGTGGGCTTACTATTAATACTTCCGATAACTCTAGTGGCTGGAAAAATTGTCGATTAAAGAATAAACCGTCAGCAATGTTTGTAAAGTTTTTTTTGGTATAGTGTCCTACATATCGAAATTCCTTTGAATGTTAAAGAAACCCCAACTTTCTCCAACAACAAAATGATTTGGTTGAAAGAAGCTACCCAGTAGTCAAACGAATCAATTGCATGATTATTTCAACACAAGCATATGTGTGGTTTAACAAAATTATATGTTTATAAATTATCCTAGTTTTCAAGCCAAATGACTGTGTGGTTGTTTTAACACAGGCACACATTTGAGTTAAAATGATTTGATTCTGCCAAACAAGTGAACTGACTTGATTCAACAGTGTTTATCGTTTTTTTTTAACAATGTAAAATTGTTCAAGCATCTAAATAATATCAAACAAATGAATTGGTTGTTCTAAACAATAGGTTTATTTGCAAGTATTCAAATATGCTATGGTTGTTTCAAATAAGTTCCATTCGATTATACCAAATACTTTTGTCGGTGTTCACTTTCATCCAGGAAGAGGTGGTATGACAAAACAGACCATGAGTCGTCTTTTTTATATAGAAAATAACATAGAATTTAATAGAGAATTTTACAACTCGAAACACATAGCTTTTCAGTGCAGAATTAAAACTTTTCCAAGTTCTAATGATGAAATATAATATATTTTTCAGAATTAGTATAAATAAAAAGGAAAAAACAAAAAAAAACGTGATTAAAATCTGTTAAAAACTATTACCGGGTCTTAAGGTGTACTTGTGATTTTTATATAATTATAAAATAAAAACCTTGATAGAACAGTTTAATTTCGAAAAGAATAACAAGGCATCTTACATTCAACAGACTTGAGTATGTTATTAAAGCTTTTCAAAAATTTCGCTGACTGGATCTTAGCTCCGTGAATGAGCTTACGCTTTGCTCAAACAATCATAACCCATTAAGCTGTTCTTCCTTTATTGTTTTTTCTGAGAGTATTAAAAACCACTAGGCAGCTTTTTATGTTAAACACAACGCAAGTGCGACAAATGTCGGCCTACCTGGTGAACTAATTGCTGCAGAAAAGATCTTTATTGTATTATTGCGTGTCTGACTTTGACTGCAGTAGTTATCGTCTTAGCGTGGCAAGCTTCCTGTGCTGATGTTAGATGTTTCTGAGAATGGCAACTGACAAAACCCTTAAATGTTCGACATATCACCCCTCAACTTTCTCAATTTACAAGAAAGAGTAATTATGTATCTTCAAGAACATACATCCATCGCCTTGATTCAACCTTTGTGAACGACTTCTCTTCTTTTTACGCGGTTCTCTTTCGTGAATGTTAAAGGTGCTTACATTTCATTCATTCAAATTATCAGTCCGTACAGTTTACGACAGAGGTCTACAGATGGTGCTGGGCTTGCCATTTATAACCGTAATTATTTTATTTTTTCAAATATGTGCACTGTAGGGGCCGCGGTGGTGACTTGTCTCCCACCTGGGTGAACCGGGTTCGATTCCCGGTGGGGTCGCTCCCGGATTTTCACATTAGGAATCGTGCCGTATTGTGGGTTTTCTCGATCATATCCCGTTTCCCTCGCCCTTGCATTCCGGCGTTGTTCCATACTCACCTCTCTTCACCCTCGTCGAATCTCAAGACCTCGATATTAATCGCCCAAATCTGTCCTTTCTACTCTTCATTTGCACCATAGTAACCAACATGCCTTTTTTTTTTCTTAATAAGAAAAAACGTAAATATTCTCGTGACCTCACTTGAGTTACGTGGCTAAATCAGGAACTACCCATAACACTTCAAAGACTATGAGTTTGATTGATGACAGATATGAACAGCTGCTGAACTATGAACCACGTCCATGGGAATTAGAAAGTGACTAGTCAGAGGGGAAAGTACGGGAGACCACACACCGTGGGATACCAACGACGTAGTTCACATTCACCCCTATATCAACCCAAGTATTGTTTGAACAGGTTATATTCCTTCCTATGCCACGTGTATATTTTTGCTGCAAAATTAATTATCGTTTTTGAGTTTCTGTTTTATTTATTGTATTATATTTACTGTCACATGTGAACCTGAACCTCCTTTTATAGGCAGTAAGCCTCCGTGATTTCGTTTTACATCTGAGTTGGATTGAATTGAAATCGTATAATCTGAAAGGTAAAGTTTATTTTTCACATAAATGTTTTTTTGTTCTGTTTGGTTACCGGTGTTTGGCTGGAATTACGTTTCTGCAGGGAGGGTTAACTTAAGGAAATTGCAGTAAAATCCAATGTTGTTTTATAAAAGAAAACCTATTAAAACAGTTATTCGTTGTTCTACGGTATCGAAAAAGTGTAAGTTAAATAATTAATTTCCCTTGTGGGTCCTCTGATAGCTAGGTGACACGCGTACACTTTTGTTGAGATGTTTGTCATCTCCCAAGTATTCGTTTTATGCTCATTGCCAACCTTTTTGACATTAAGATATTTCTATTAACACACGTATTGTGTATGCCTTCGATCGAGACTTCGGTTAACATGTATTTCTATACCTACTAGTGTTAGCAGCCTTAGTCAGATCCCGTGACTCGGCAGTCGCGGGTTTTTTCCGGGCGTGGGTTGTCGAGCGGAGAGAGAGAGAAAGGCGTGCCCTACCTTGGTTTTCTCGAGGTGCTTCTGTTTTTCCTCCCCCGTGTTAATTATGCCGCCGCTGCACCCACATCTCCTCTCACCTGGTCCATTCTGCCGGCTGCAGTTATCCTCTCATGCGTGGCAACACTCCCTGAAGGCGCGTTTTTTTTTTAATCGTCGTCGTTTGGCGGTCTGTAACTCGAGTTCTTGTCCATCTAGCATGCATATATATATATATATATATATATATATATATGCATGCTAGACTGCGTGACACTGAATTTTCATTTGAGATGGGTGTTATCAGTTTGGTCGTACGGGTCACGGAAAAGCTATGCAGCTCCCTCCAGGTATCACCACGATGATGGAAATCGGGGCACCGTCGAGTGCTCTTAAAGCAGAATAATGTTGTTATCTCCGCAGGATGAGCTGAGCCAGACCCAGCAACCCTTGAGAAATTCAAGGTTCAATGCCGGGAATCGAACCCGCACTATCTGTATGACAGGCAGTACTACAAGCTACTACACCTGCACCACGGATCAACTTGGAAACGACTTGCAAAAAACCGAAGTGAGCGACGGGAGTTACTGTCTGCTGAAAATGTGTGGATAAGCGTGCGTCCTCTTCTGGATGCAATTTAATGATTAGTTGACCATTCCCCTGTAACATTTATGTATTTACTCTTTAGAAACTAGCAACTTAACCATATCGTTGCTGCTTTATTTTTATACAACTTCCAGCAATGCATCGTGCTGATAGTTTTCCGGCGACAACAAAGTTGTGTGTTAACCCATTCAGACCCAGTGTACACATATGTGTACATTACGCACGTGTAGGCAATTTTTGTTCTGTACAGCACACTGCAAAGTTCAATGAGCAATGATCTTACCTGTGGTTAAATGATTGGCAAACTGTCTTAATGGTATAGGCCATGATTGGCCCATATTACTGTAGCCGAAAATATAGCCTACAGCGCATTCATTGGCTGCGACTACGAAACAAGTGTTGTGTCGACTGAAGTACAGCTCGCATTTTTTTTGGCAACACCTGAAACTGTAAAGTAAGGTAGGTCTGAAAGGGTTAGTCAGGAATGTACACCTTACATTTTAAAACACGAGTAGAGTCATTAAAACAAACACAGGAATTATGTATGAATAATATATTTATTTATAAATGTGTATAAAAGCGCATATGAGAAGGAAAAGCATTGACGTATTGTATATGCACACACAGTGGCATCTAATAATGTCGTGCTAGGGACTGACTACTCTGGAGCTAGTAGTGCTTGTAGGCGATTGCTGGGGTGGCGTGCGTCCCGTACGCGACCTTGGCGAATCCAGGGCCAACGGGGGCGGCGTAGGACAGAGGAGTGTGGACCTTGGCGTAGGCGGGGGCGGCGTAGGCAGCTGGGGCGGCGTAGGCGACGGGGGCAGCTACCTTAGCGACAGCGGGAGCGGCGTAGGCGGCGTATGCAGCTGGGGCGGCATAGGCGGCGTGGGAGGCGTATGCAGCGGGAGCGGCGTAGGCGGTGTGGGAGGCGT